>PPHD01027440.1:0-10543 GCA_002909625.1 Bambusicola thoracicus
TAATTAAAATTATGAAAAGTTAGATTTGCTTTTGCCATTTGTTCACTAAATGAATGCCAATGTACTGTGTTTACACACTGATCTTACAGAATATGATTAATTCTATAATACTCTGCTAACCAGCACTTAACAGCAACAACAAAAAAGTTAATTTTGTCAAAAACAATAGCTGTGTCTCTGATTACAAATACCTGAACTACGGCTTCCAGACATTACAGACAGAATCACCAGATGACTGAGGTTGACATGGTTCTCCGGGTCTTTCTGCTTTGGACCATGATCCAGCAGGGCCACCCACCCACAGCAGCACACCCAAACCTGTGCTCAGTTGGCTTCTGAAGGTCCATTCCTCAGCCTCTCTGAGCAGCTTGTACTAGTGCTCCATCAGCCACACAGCATAGAAGGGCTTCCTGGTGTTCAGAAGGAACCTCCTGTGCTCCTGTTTCTGCCCACTGCCTCTTGTCCTAGCACTGAGCACCACTGAAAAGAAACTGGCTCCATTTTATCAGCACCCTTCCATTTACATAAACTGATGAGTTCCCCCTGGGCCTCTTTTTATCCATGCTAAACAGTCCCAGCTCTCTCAGCATCTGAGAGGAGTAATTCTCCAATTATTGTCCTTCGTTGTCTTTGTGGCCCTTTGCTGGACTTCCTCCAGTACATCCACATCTCTCTTGTTGGACCTGGACACAGCACTCCACATGCAGACTCATCAGTGCTGATTATGATAGTAGAAAAGGGGTTAACAAGGGTACCTGAATTCCTGAGCCACTAAATACTGCTGCCCTTTCCTGGGAACAGACATATCATGGGACTATCTGCCCTGCTGCAGATGGGAATGACCAACCTCTGAATAAATGGAACAGACTTGAAAATAACTCTAAAATTAATGCTTTTTAACTTTTATTCAGAAACAGTTCTATACACACCTTCAAAGTTACATTAATGAATAGAATCAGAAATTTATTTATGAAACTTATGTTATACAAGGCTTATCAGTTAAAATATATTACTTGCAAAATCATAAAAAATACTGGAAAAAAAGGGCAAATAATGAAGGATTTACTTCTGAAGGTAGTGTAATAGTTTTTTTCAGTAATATCTTCATTTTCATTCTAGGAAAGCTGAAAGAATATGGACAGTAGGCTGACTTTATGTTTGCAAAATTTAAAGACCCACTATTGGCATATGTGTATGCATGTTTCTTAAATAGGACTTTTTAAGTCCCCATTGCAGTGCCATTACAGAGGTTTTGGGAAAGAAGGATTTTTATTGGCTTTTAATAGCTGTTCTGTCTAATAGTATTTATAAAGAGATAACAATGTGAGAGTTTTCACTACAAAGTACTATAATAAAATACTGGCTTTACTGTATTTCATAGGCTAGAATAATTCTATCTCATTCATATAGTTGTGTCAGCTGTGTCAAATAATTATGTCAGTGTGTGTAAATATGTGTTTATTCATGACATGGGCTTATTATCAACATGCAGTAATTATTTTAAATAATTTTTCAAAATTCATAGCTACCTACAGAATAATTTTGTGATGTGCTTTTTATTATCAGCATTTGCAGCATTTTTCACACATGCAGATTACAATATTTTCTTACTTATTATTTCAAAGGAAAACAGGTTGTGAGTTTGCCTTGAACTGTCAGTATCTCTTCTCCTTCTCTTCCACATGTGAGATTCACATCCCATACCTTACTCCCTCTCTTAGATGAAGTCTGTTTTTCTCAGAGAAATGGACACCTACCTGATCTGAGTCTTTTACTTATAAACTTTTGGAGCTATAACAGAAGCTGGAAAATATTACATTGGCATACGTCTTTACAAATACGAGGCAGAATCACAAATCCATTACATTTTCTGATAACTACCTGTTAATTGCCAGGGGTGTCATTTTGCTGCACAAACCGCTAAACTGGCTGATGAAGGGCAGAAGCTTTGTGAACACAACATGAAAAAACATAAGCAGCAAATTGTCAGCTATCCAGTGGTTTTTCAGAACCTGATTTGATGCTGGAAAATGACACACTCTACTTTATCTATCTTCTTCTCTGCCCCAAACACTGACCCTTATTTCCTACACATTTGTACAATTTATTTTATTTGGTTCCATAAATGAAAGGGTTCTTTATTATAAAGGCTGTGAGATAACTTGTCTTGCAATCTGGAAGCTAGTGATGGGTATCAAATGTAGTACAGGCAAGAAAAGAGAAAGTCTCCTTTATTCACAGTACAACTGTAATCAAGTCAACTGTATGCCTTCTACAGGCACTCGGAAGCATCTGGATAAGATTTGATATTGTTGCTATAAAATCTTCTGGCATTAGGCCAATACTGCTTAAAAGTACAGTGACTGCAAAATAAAGTCTTACTGTATGCCTAGTTTTAACATGACAAACAGAACATATGTATAAAATAGAATGGTTCCACACACGCTCCCTCACGTAATTTAATACAACTGCTTACATACAGATTCATAATACGTATTCATTTACATGCAGTCTCACACATTAGTATGTATACATTACATAAGCAAGCATCTTCCTGGGCTTTGTATTCCTAAAAAGAAATCTGTTTTAAGCAAGTGAGATTTATAACTGAGTACTTTCTATTCATCTGCTTTTAGCATAACTTACATTTTTTTTTAATCAGGTTTGTACTACAAGTTCTTTGTTATTACCACTTCTTTCAGTTTCTCTTCTTCTTAGTTTGAATAATTGCACAGAAAAATGAGATCTGATATGTCACCTTCTAGCCAGGATTTCAAAATCTGCTATAAATTTATGGAACCTTCAGGAATTATAGTTAAGCTTTAGCAGCCACTGTGAGGTCAATTGAAAATAAAAAGTGAAGCTCAGGAGGCCTGTATGAATGGGTTAATGTAATGGAAGTGAGAAGGTTCCAAAATCCATAGATGTAAACTGAAAGATTTGTACTGATTCCCCGGGACTTAATTAAGATCCCTTTTCTTTATCAAGGTTGCCTTTTCATATTTGTACTGTTACAATTCCTCAATCTAATCTCTTTTTGTATCATGTACATGTAACAGGTACAGTCTCATCTGGGAAGTTGCTTTAAATACTTGCTTTTTGAAAGATATTATTATAGCACTAGCAATTTACTTTTTTCATTTTTATATAGCCATGTCTTCTCCCAGAGTACAGTTTTTCTCATGTGCCATTCTTTTTCCTTTGGACCAGGTAAATCTATATAGTCCTACAGTGTTTCCCTTCCTGATGCTCAGGACTAAATTTGAGCCCTTATATGAGAACATGTTAGGCTTGCAATAGAGTGGACTCTAAACTGGAACTTTGGCTTATGTCTTTGTTCAGTACTCAGATATTGAGTTATGTAATAGAAGATTTAATTCTGTTTTTTTAATCAATATGAGGGGAAATTCTGAGAGCCAAGAATGGGCACCATTTAAAATTGTCTTTTATTTACTATTTCTAGCACATGGGATCTTTGTGCATTTGACATGTTTTGATAATGGTCTGGAACTAGTCATCGTTTCAGCATTTCAGTTAGAAAATTTGGAAACTGACCAGGATTCAGATGTAGTTCAAAGCAACCCCATCTGTGATATATGTGCAATTGGGAAAGAGTATTGTTACAAAATACCAATAGGAAACATTTCTGTCAGTGCATTTAAAAAAAGAAAAAGTAAAAGAAGAAATGAAATGTGTATATTTCAGAATGGCACTCTGATATTTGTACCAGCTTTTAGTAAAAGAATTAAGTTATGAAGCGTTAATGGGTAGTAAGACATGAGGGAAATACACTCTTACCGTAATACGAACAAGATCATATGAAGGTCACCCATAAATGAAAAAACAGCATGCACTTCAATGAAGTACAGTAGAAACTGCCCACAGCTTTATTAACTGTAGCAAAACAAATTAAATAATTTAATGTTTCCCTGAGATTCTATTAACTATATTTTGTGATTTGAGTTCATTTGAGTGTCACCCTGGCCCAATCTTATTTTCATCACCACATTTACCTCCATGAAATCTTATCATGCCAGTTACTGCTCAACTGGGAATTTCCAGTTCCAGCTGAAAAGCAGACAAAGCCTCCTGTACATGGATATTTTTTCTTAAATATGTTTCACAGTTCATTCTGTAGCTACAGTGGAAACAGCTTCATTTTGAAACACGAAGAACAGTATTAGACACAATCAACACTGTCACTGATCTACTGCACATACAGACTAAGCAGTAAAATAGCCAAGTACTTGTTTAAAGAGTTATGACTTTCAAATTAGCTATGAATTTGACATATCATTGCTAGTTGGAGGCTGAAAACAGCAAGATGAGAATGAAAAATTCATCCTCAGGATGTATTCTTGTATACTCTATTTGACATGGTGATTATAGCTTATCTTTGCTCTTCTTTCTTGTTGGAAGTGGGGACTTTCATCCAAGGGTGAGAATGACTTTCTGTGTAGTAAGTGAAGGTAAACTGACCGTTTGTCTTCCTTCTCAAGCTTGTGTGGTTAATAGAAAATCACTGTTTTTTGTTGTTGTTGTTTACCTTGCAATGAAGCATTTAGAAATGTAAAATTCAAAATAATCCTATTAAAGTATTCCCAGTTTTAAAAGATACAAATAAAGATTATTTAAAGAAAAAATGTTTTTTTTTTAACTTCCACAAAAGTGATTGATTTAATCATTAATGCCTAACCCCTGCCTATGGAATCCTTTACTGCAAGGAGTGTGCAATGCCTGTGGAAGAGTTTTAGAGATAGCAGTGAAGGTTCTTATGTGTAGTAAATTCCAGATGAACAGTTTTTCATCAGTGACTTCTAAAAGGTAGAGAGGCAAAAGGTTCTTTGACAATTCTGTTAGGGGGATTTATTTTATTTTTTTTTTTTTATGACTGTGTTTATGAGGAGGGGAACAACTGAAGCAAAATTATTTTGCCTGCTTGTTTTTTGGGAGATTATGTCCCCAGAAATCCTGATTAAGAAACAGTAAAGATTAAACGTTCAGAGCTTCAGTGTAAATTAAATCTTAAGCAAACCTTAAGAACTTGAGATATTTAACTTTATCCTACCATTTATCATCTTTTCTCAGTATGTGTTATGACAGAAGATTTGAATTTATTTTGCAGTTCCAACTCTTCAGAATCTGAATAATCCAATAATCAAATTTTGAAAGGATCTTTAAAGCATGCATCTACATGCATTGCAACTATTCAGCATTTGTGCTGCAGTAAACCTCCAGGTTCTGAGAGAAAGAAAGGTGTCATTACATTAGGAATGGTTCCAAAACATGAAAATGAAAAGCCACTGTAAATTCCATGTTCTAGTTTTTTATGTTCTAAAACATCACCAAAAATAATTATTTGGGATTGCAGTTTCAGTTTATTGAAATCCTGGTTACTTCCATAACAGCTTCAGTAGGTTTTTTTATATTTCAATAGCAGAAAAAAATGTTTAGTCTGCATCAGCACAGCCCACCTTCAAATGCAGAAAGATCTTTACCCTCAAACATCAGGAAGGATCTTGGTCTACCAAAACAAAATGAAATTGAAAGCAACAAGAGCCAGCTTCAGCTCAGGCAACTCTCATGAAGAGATTAATTACTCTGCCTAGGATGCGATGGTTTCAAAAGGGAGACAGCATTCACTACTGAAGTGAAGAAATCACCAGTTTATGTAAACAAACTATTCCCTCACTTTTTTACTTTCCCTTGTCCACATTTATGATTAACTAAGCTTTCAAAGTCATTTATAGATCTCTGATGATATTCTTCTTGGTCTGTATGGCTGTTGGCAGTATTTTCATTTTGATTTCCTGAATTTGAAATTATGTGCATAACTAAAAGGAATGCTTACTTCGTGAGACATGGTTTGGAGATTAGTGGTACATTCAGTATAATTACTATTTGTCAAGTATGTAATAATAAAATGCTGTTAATATTCATACTGTTATACAGATGTGTACACACTGTTGCACAGATATTTAACTCTTAGTCCTTTTGAGTATTAAAACTCAATAACTGGTTAGCGATAGCATTGGAAATCATTAGAAATATGTGCATAATCAGCTTTTGATAATCATCTTTAAATTCAGTATGATTTTGAAATACTTATGTTTAGTACATTTTCAGTTTTCATGTTTAAAGTCTCTAAAAGTTATTGTTAAAAGTTGTTGAAAAGAGTTTTATGTATAAATACATGTTATTAATTGGTGTCCATAAATCACAGAGGAAAAAAAAGAGAAAAAAGAGAACAGAAGGGAATACTGTACTGTCAGGAATGCACTTGGAATGGTAACTGTGGCAGCCTGAGCCAAGTAAGTACAATCCCAAAAGCTCTTGTAAAGCATGGCAGCGGAGCTCTCCCTTAGAAGCCAAGTTGAGGAAGCCTACCACAGCACAGGCTTCTCTTAGTGAGCATCAGAACCTCAGCAGCAGTGATTGGATCCAGGGTGTATTTTGAGACTTGGTACTGCCCAAAGCAAAGAACATGTTGCAGAAGTGCCACGTGGTTTGTGAACTGCCTTTGGAAGAGGACCAACAACCATGATGCAGAAAGTAAAATATCTGAAATACTTATCTGAATTATAATCAGTCAAAGGCAGAACAAGACTGTTTACAACTGTAGCTTGCATTCAGCCAAATTACATTTGCAAATTAGTGTTTTGAAGCTTTAGACCTAAAAATAAAATAACTTAATGGGTTGAAATCATTTTTTCTAAGGAAAAATGTATCTATGCCAGCAGCTTGTATATGAAGTTACAGCCTGTTACAGCCCAATGAATTTTGAAATGACCGAGATATTAAACTCACAAACAAGGTTGTCAGACAACAAATCAAGCCGCAAATTAGCCTTCTAATCTTATAAGCTGGTTATGACTGCCAAAATACGACTGACAATTGATTTGCTGTTTGCAGTCCAGCATAAAATGTCATATATTCTTTCTGATGAGAGTCAATGAGTGCATTAAGTGTATAGCAGCCCATGTCCTCCTAACTCCACTGCAAATAGTCCTAAATTACTAGGATCATTATCTGTATGAATAAACTTACTAGTAGCAAAATACAATGCAGAATTTATATGTGACTCTCCTTCATTTATTCACTTGGAAGAAATGTGTATTCTAGTTTCAGTAGGTATATGAAGTAGAGTTGTATAAGGTCATCCATCTTGCTAGCTTTCATGATTTATAAAAGGAAACATTTTCAGGTAACTGCTTAGATGGAATGTCATGAATTATTAGTAGGTGTTGCATTTATTTGTAGCATTGCCCTTTGTTGTTAACCTTAATTTTTTTTATCCAGTGCTTCTGATATGAGTTAAATTAACTTTTCATACAGTGTATATGATTTTTCACTTGTTGCGGTCTTATTGTGCGCTGAGAAGATTCGGGAAATTTTCCTGTAGTTGCATAGCTCAGAGGTTTCAGAGGAAAGAAGGAAAAGAAATCTATGCAAGGAAAACATTTGCTGGCTTAGTGACTGAAATGGAAGTATAGTACTAAAAATCTTAGTAATCCTTTAGTTACTGATGTGTGGGGATAATATGTGTTACCTATCATGGAAAAAAAAAAGCTGCTAGGAAGATACTACTTGGGAAGAGTGTGGTAAACCTGTATCTTGTTCACAAAAGGAAGGTTCTTAGGTAATGACAGTACAAATGCAGGAAAATATTCTTTTTTTGTACTGTTTGAGGAAAAACTCTGAATAATTATCTCTAGGGAGACTAGGTAGAAAGCTGAGAAATTCAAGGAGGAGCTGAGGTTTCCATCTCACTGAATTTCCCATGAAATTCATGTATCAAGACAAAAGTTATAAGTAGAAAAAAATGTTGCCAGGATAAATCACTCTAAAAATAATGAATTGTTTTCTTTACAAATGTTCTGAGAATAAATTAATGCTGTCAAACTAAATTCCTGCACTCTTTATAGTTAGTTTCACCTTGGAAATCTTTTTGGTTTTGGGAAAAATTCTCAACTCCTAAAAATAATAATTTATGAAAGAAATCTTCACGTAATTTGTAGCATAAGCAGTTATGGTACTAATTGGTCACAGACTAACCATTTGAGCAGAGAGACGTGGGAAGAATTGCACAGTATCTGATATGGAATAGGAATGAAAACATATCCTATTCACATAAATATTTATCTTTTTTTGCGCCACATTTTCAATTTCATTATATAAACTTCCAATTTTTATATAATTTCAGCCTGTTTATAATTTCAATTTATATATTCAAACTATATTTTTGTATATATAATTTCAATGAAAAATTAAGTTTGAATGCATCAATGTCTTTAAAATTTATTTACTTGTCATTACTGTTGTACAGTTGGAAGATAAATAGTTGGAACACTAGCATGGTTAGGATGGTACTTTACAGGCATTATAGTTGGAAAGATTATTGTGGTGGAAAATAAACAATCCAGGCATAAATGTTTAACCATATCATAGAGTCATGGTGGAAAACTCCAAATGGGAGGGATCTCCAGAAGAAGATCCTTCCTTAGTGGTAGTCAGCCATTAAATGGGGTCTAGGAATTACCTTCACCTGCGCTCCCACGGCTGACTGAGTCCTTGCCTCAGGTGATCAATCAGTGGTTCAGGCTGTGACTCAGCAGTTCCCATACAACTGTTCTCCCGATATTGTTGAAGAATAAATATATCCTGTTGTTATTTATAACTACCTGCATCACTATTTGGACACATAGACCTTAGGGGATGGGAATATCTATTAGTATTAGAATAATTAAGACAAGTTTGAAAATGTCAGATTAGCGAGTACATAGCTTGCTTGGCAGACAATTTTACATGAATTTTATCAATAATAGGAGAACAGAGAAACCATACTAGTAATCTGAGGGTTCTAGATTTCATACATCCTTATACATGGATATTCTGTAAGAAAATTTTGAGATAAGCTTGGGAGAAAAGCTTCCAGAATTCTAGAAGACAACATAGATGGAAAATAAGAAACTATATTGCAGATATGAAAAGCAAATAACTGGAATCTGGTGAGATAATAGAACAGAGATCGTGTCATTGAAATGTACAAGAAATAGCAACGTTAGGACTCGGTAACTGACAGAAAAATGTGCTATGTTTGCATGTAGAAATGTAATGCAACCACTTCCTGCTTCAATTTGCAATAAACAAAAGATTATGCAATGAGGAAAATCATATCTGCCTTTGAAATTTGCAGTTCAGGCATATCTCTATAATATTCACCAATGTTAATAACATTGGTTTAGGATTTATTCTTGATATCCTGTAGATCTGGTAAAAACTCTTGTGGTAGATAGGAAAAATGTTTAAATTGCAAAGAACGGCAGCTTGATTCTGAAGTATGTTACTATCTGGTTTTGTTTGCAGAATGGTATATAAAGAGTATTTTATCAAAGTTTATCTGAAGTCCTGAGTTCCTTGCGAATTTCTGTTCACATGAAACATTTTCTCTACATTCACCTTTCCCTCAATAGGGTTCTGATGTTTTCTTTTTAATAGCATTGCAGTAAGCCCAGTGGGCTCCTGTCTTCCTGCAGTGCTTCCCAGAGCTAACCTGTAAGTCTGGGCTACTGCACTGCAGAATACCAGTGTTTAAAAAGACATTTTTGTGTGTTTTCTCCTCTCATTTATTTTGCTTAAAGTACAGTAAAAACAATTGTTCATTGTTTTGAACTCTGACTCTCAGTCCTTAATTTAGACCTTGGTTCTGCAAGCTGCTCTGCATGAGCATATGTATTTTGCTTCCATATAGCACTTACATTATCTTACACATAAAGAAAATACTGCTTTCTTTATTATTTTGTCACTAGTTGCTGCAAAGACTTTATTGAGCTCCTATATAAGTCAGTGAGCCCAAGTTCTACTTTTACACTGAGAATAGAAAAATATGTATTTGACAAACTAAGATTACAAAATAATTTAAAATCTTTACTATCATAGCACAAGCATAATTAATCCATAGGGTCATATGATGCATTTTTTAACAAATCATTAAAACTTTAAATGGCTATATAATGCATACAAAAGGGGGACCATACTGGGGTTGCTGAAGTAATAGAGTAATATTAGTACACAGCAGGTTGTGTAGACAGAGGCCTAAAATGATGACTGGTGGATCAAGGCTGAGGGCTGCCCAGGGGCATAGGCAGGGCTGGAAGTGGGCTCTCCCACAGCTTCCCTGGGCAGGGCCTAGCAGCACAGAGTGAGGCCAAACTCATGGCCCTGCACCATGGGCAAGTACCAGTACAAGCCTAGTGAGGCCTGGTGCTTCTTGACTGGCTGCAAACCACCCACACGCTATCAGAAACAGGTGAACTCATTAGACTTTCTGACTTAAACTTTTCCTCTGTATTTCCTAAGATGGAAATATTGTGCAATGGAGCAAGGTTCCCTTTCCTTTCCCCTTTCCTTTCCTCAATCTCACCTGAGTGACTGGAAGGGCTGGAGCCATGCTCCACCCCTCCTCGACCCCATTTAAGGGCTGACTCTCCAGGAGGAAGGATCTCTACTTGGAGATCCTCTCTTCGGGAACTTTTCTACGAGC
>PPHD01027441.1:0-11170 GCA_002909625.1 Bambusicola thoracicus
CTTTTGGGTTATGGAAAGGGGAATCTGCCTGCTACGGTCAAGAAAAGACTGAAGGGCTGAAAGGTTGTGCCTGCACCAGTAAAGGGGAGCCTAGCAGCTGATGCTGTTGTGCCGGTGGGTGGCTAAGGTCAGCCGGAGCTGACAGCATCAGGGACCATCTCTCCTCAGGGATGTAACCGCCCGGTTCTGGAGGCGACACGCGGAGTGTTTGGTTGCAGGAGGCCCATGGAAGCGAGCGGCACTGCCACATCTGCCACCACAGGCACCGTCATGGCGGGAACCTGAGTCTGCGGTCCTCTGGCGGTGCCGTGCTGCCATCTTGAGGCACGCAGGACGTCCGAGCCCATCAGCCCATGTTTTATTTGGCATTACAGGCAGCACTTCCGCGTTACACTGACCACAACAACCATGTCCCACCCGCGGCCCGGCCCAGCCCGCCCTGTGGCCCCCCCTTGCCCCGCGGCATCATGGCGACGGCTGTGGTCCGCCGAGCGGCCGGCCCCGCAAGAGCGGTGTGCGATCCTCTCTGCCCGAGCTGACATCGGGGCACGGGGAGAGCACAGAGCAGCACTAACTCAAGTGATGGCAAATGCCACCATGGCTAGGTGCAGTTGGGAGCTTGCCACCACCTGTGTGAAGAACTGCGCTGGGTGTGCTGGGGGGCTCCTCCATGTCTGGACCCATGCAACTGTCAGAGGGCTTGGCTCTGGGGTGAGGGTCCCCTGTGGGGAGGCAGCAGCGGGGCTGTCCTCCTGCCCCAGACAGTGTTGTTTTCGAAGCACCACAGCACCCACACCTCCTGGCTGCTGTGGCTGATGATGTAGTATGTGAGCTGATCTATGAGCAGTGTGGTGATGGACCATGCGAGGCTGTGCGCACTGGAGCATGGCATCCCTGTCCAGCAGGCACAGACAGCACAGGAAGAGGTGCTCTGCAGACCTAACCTGCCACTGGTGGATCCCGCAGGTGGCAGAGAGCTTCTGGTGCAAGCAGGGGAGGATGGGGCCAAGGATGAGGTGTTGCTCCCTGTACAGCACTGCCCACTCCTGTGGCAGGAGGCCGCACACTCTCGCCCTTACCTCCGGCCCCACAGCCCTCTGCTGCAGAGGCAGTGGCATAAGGGATGGAGCACACAGTGATACTGGGGCAGGTGGAGGTGCTGTGATGGAAGTCAGTGGGTGTCAGCACTGCAGGTGGGGAGATGATGCACTCTGCGTACTGTTCATCTCCCTGCACAGAGTGTCCTCTTGGCCATCCTGCACATTGGGCAGCTGACTCTCAGCCTCACCCAGTGCTGGATGCAGCCAAGGCAGGACATATGGCTACATGGGGTCACATAGGCAACATCCTGGGAGAAGCACTCAGCAAAACATTCATCATTTCTTTTGCTTTTGGGCAGAAGGCTCTAGTTTTCCAGAAGCTGTTTTTTTCAGATGAACTGATTTTCGTCTTGGAGCATCACAGGAGAAAAAAAATCACAAAGAAATGTGGAAGTGTTATTATTAGAGGCCCCTAATTCAGTTTTGTTTTTCTCTGAAAATTCAGCTAGACTTCCTCTGTCAGCCGTCTGTACATATTCTTCATTATTATTTTTTTTTCAAGCACAGAGACATGCAAGACAGCTCCCTCAGAAGAAACTGAAAAAGTGAAAAGGTTAAGCTCATCTTCATCAGGAATGATGAATATGCCCATTAGGAGAATATGAAGGAGAAATGATATCCCTGTTAGGAGTGGGGAATACAGCAGAGAGGCTTACAAAGAAGTCCCCTACCACTATTCAGTAATGATGGGAGCATCTTGGGGTCACTTTGTTCAACCTCCTGCTAGAGCTTCTGAGCTTCATAGCTTGTTCTCCAGGTTTCTAAGGATAAAAAGTTAGCTGGTTTTGTGGGCTTTTTTGTTCTTTACCTACCCAGGAAGCAGAGGTGAAGTCAGAAAATCAATGTATGTTATCCTGGTAGGTGCTTCCTTAAACATGTTTTTATTTCAATTTGGGACAGAGGAAAAAAAACCCACTTAAATATGACTATTATTATTATTATTTACTTTTTTCCATGAGAAATCAGCTGGGTGTCCCTTGGCCAGTTCAGTTCTACACAGCCCCAAAAGGCCTAGTTAAGCAAAAAACAAACAAACAAACAAACAAACCAAAAAAACCCCCAACATTATCCAATCTTTACATGAGAATCTGTGCTGGAGTTGGGGTTGTTTTTTGAGACTGGTGGCAGGTGATATGCATACTCAACTCCTGATCAGCCTCGTTGCCTTTGAGCTCTGGCTCTCAGTCCTGGCCATCAGCTCTGTGGAAACCCGTATCTGGGGAGGTATAAACATCTCAGATAAAGAGCCAGGATGTGGCTTCCAAAATTTATACATATGTTCACATTTACATGCCAGGTTCCATTACAGTCAAGGCAGGGTCAGCCCATGGTATGCACATGTACACACAGAACAAGTGCTTGTGGGATTTGCTGTGCAAAAAATGACATTTGCTAGCTGCAGCTGAAGGGCTATCACTGCACTGCTGAAGCAGCAGCCTTCTCCCTCATCCAAAGTGGCCATGGAGGTAAAATTGGCAGCAGTCTTTTTTTGTTTTGTTTTGTTTTGTTACATTGAGGAAGAGGTTGTGATTTTCTCTCTCCAACTTCTCCTTTCCCAAAAGATGGAAACACACCCAGAACCCTTTATTACAGTTTTGCAGTAGTTTCCTTTCTTCTAGAGTTTGAGGGTGGGGGAATATCTGGCATTTGCATTCTCACACTGTCTTTGAGTGGGTTGCTGTCTTTACTTCTATCCCAAATCAAGCCTCAACTCAAGAATGCATTTTACCTTTGGGAGAAATAAATGCAAGAAATTGCCCTCTAAAGCCCAGCAAAACTAATGCCTCCACATAAAATTCATTTGTATGGCTAGGGGCAACTTGCAGAACACAGTTGTATTTCTCTGTAGCGTTCTGTTGCTACCAGTGTGTTTCATCTTTAAATTCTCAATGTATAGTTTTTCTCCATAAAGATGCCTAAAGAAATTGTATCCAACATCTTGGGTGGGGAGAGCAGCACCCTCTGGTCCTGCTGTGGACAGGCTGTGTTGATTTACAGGAGCCCTGGCTGCCTTGGGAGGCCCAGTGCTGCTACTGGGCAGGTTCCGGTAGGAATGACTCTGAAACAGAGGGAAAATGGACCCTCATCTCTGAGCCCCAGTTGCTCAGTGCTCTTTGGAATGAGCACACTGCAGCTGTTGTGGAGATCCAAGACCTGACCTGTGTACACAGTTCCTGAGCTGCCAACCCCACGAAATCACTGCTCTCCACTGCAGCCAGTGAAGAAGGCAATGTTATGAAACCAAGTGAAACAATAACAAACAAAAAGAGAAACCACTCTGCCTATCACTGACCTGTCATTTTCTTTGCTTCTTGCAGAAGATGATACACAGTGGCCTTGCATGCATTCAGTGGCTATCTCTCTCTGGAGAGCACCAAAAGCTGATGTTCCCCAGTTACACCTGGAATTAGGGTGAAGAGAAAAGTGCAGGTTGGTCGGGGCATGGTAGCTGTTAAAACAAGATACAGTGGGTGAGTGGGATGGCCTGAAGGTTTGTCAGGCTGAAACTTGAGCTTTCAAATAGATGGGATGAAGCCTGAGGCATCATCGGCCTTGGGAAAGCAAAACTTGACTTTTCAGAGTTAAAATGAAGTTTTAACGGACGAGAGACATAGAGGAGGAATTTCCTTGCTTGAGGACATTTCCAGAGCAGCACCTTGATTTCCCAGTTCCCTCTTGGATACAATGATGATCCTAAAGCAAAATAAATCGTATTTGATGAGAAAGACAGGGAGTTACATTCTGAGAATTGTTTATGTTAACAGTGAGGCAATTAAAGCTTGCACCACCAGAGCACAACCACAACCAAAAACACTCCCGTGCTGTTCTAGCCACCACTTCCCCAAAATCCAGCACTTCCCCCTCGCATGGTATGTCTGCTCACAGGCCTGAGGCAGGCTGGAGGCACAGCCTGAAAATGGTGCATTTGCAAAAGCTTTGTTTTAATACGGGAACCCGTCTGCTCAGACATTTCTCCCCAGATGTTAAGAAAGGATGGGGAAACGATGGCTGTGGTCCAGCTCAGCTCAGTTACGCCAGCTCTGTGCGGCTGTATGAGACCCACCCCGAGAGTCTCAGCTCATGCTTTCAGAAGGCTTTTCAGAGCAGAAGCCCTTCCTTTGGCTGTCCCTGTGAGCACAGCTGTTCCTTTCACAGATTTGGCCAGGAATATCGCTGCCTGAGATGTTCAGACTGAGCCCAGCAACACGAATGTTCAGATCCAGCTAGGCACGGCTTGCTGTTCTGCCCCCAGGCCTTTTTCTCCAACATTTTGCTTGTCTTCTCATACAGAAGATTCACTGTTGCTCAAAATGCTTCATTCTAGTGCAGCCACTGCACTTATCTGGCAATCCGTGAGGTTCATGTGCACCCACATATAAGCAGGCAGGTGGGCAGCAGCAGTGAGCCCACCAAAACTGTTCTTTAGCCAAAAACCAGATGCAAGGCACATTCCACAGCAGACGGCAACACAAGGAGCTCTGTGTGTGAAGCACGGATGGACGGAGGCAAAATCTCAGTATTCCAGTTCCTGAGACATTTCATAACGTCTCCAGCCATCTGTCCTTTGGTGAGGTCTTGCGATAAGTACAGGCAGGGCAGACAAGATTTGTGCAACGAGGGCTGGCAAGCTGTTTCCTGAAGCTGTTCCCTGGCTCCTGGGTTGCGCAGTGGGAACTTGGGGGCAGCTCCAGTTCCGCAGGATCTCTCCTCCACTCAACTCACATGGCAGAGGCGTCTTTGACTTCTCCATCGATGCTGCGCTGCCTGGACCTGGGGCTGTCTGGTGGCCTCTCAGAAGATGCAGCCAAACGCCACCACACCGCCACAGCTGTGTGAAATGAAGCAACCAAAGCGTCTAAACCAATCCTGAGCTCCATTCCGGCTCTTGTGCTAATTCTGTTCTTACCAAGACTCAGAATCCTGCATGGCTGAGCTCTGGGTGCTGACATTCTGGCTCTTCCTAGAGGTGGACACCACAGCTCTTGGTGTGGACTCCCGGTTCAGCTCGCATTATTTCAGAGTAATTTCTATGTTTTTTTTTCCTTTTTGTCACAAACTATTTCTTCTTCTGAAACAAAGTGAGATTCTTTTTACTACAGAATTTCCCACAGCACCGAGAAGCCAGACTTCTGCCAAACCCCATCGCAAGCCACTGCTGCATTGCCTAAGACCAGCAGTAACATTATGTGGTTGATATGAGCAAAGTGAGGTTTGCAGAAGGAGGTTTTAAACAGCAGCTGACACAGACTGAAAAAAAAATAAAAGCAAGATTCTTGGAGAGCTTGTCTGTTTGCAGATAAGACTCAGCAAGGCCTTCACTTTCAACCTCTCTTCTATGGCTGAGATACCAAACAGCTCAGCTCCCTGTTCATGTTCTCTCTTTTCTCACCTATGGCAAAAGATGGTACCTGTTGCTGCTGATGCAGCGTGGCTGGTGGAGACTTTCCCAGCCTGTGGAGGATGCTGGACAGGATACAACATGGAGCATACAGGGAATCAATTAGTGAGGATGGATTGTGACAGTATTTAACTACAGCTTTTGGAGGAACCTTGGGGCAGTTCTCCATTAAAACACATTTACTAGGGGATTTTCAGCTGAAGTAAATTGGCAGCATTTTACTGACTTGAGTAGAGCTGCTTCCCTGGGCTTCAGCTATGATGAACTTCCCTAGACCACACGCTCGGTGTAGGAGACCCCCAAGATCCAGGAAGGCTTTTGGGCTGCTTGCCACGATGCCCATCCTGATGGGTGACAGCTTGTCCTGCCCATGCCCAGCCACAGCACTGCTGCCCTCCTCCATCCTGCATAAGGATGTGAGGCATGTGCATGCTTAGGGAAGTTTTTTGGAATCCTTCGAGGGTTTATGGATTTCTTGAATTGACTTGTGAAAAATAAAAGGCTCCTAAGCCCAGAGATTAGTGTCATTTTTTGAATAAGACCACCTGATACGAGAGGAGTACCCGGCACACTGCCTGCCAGTGCTGTGCAGTTCAGACGGCGCATTGGGGCAGGCTGGCAGCAGGTGGCACGCTGGGACAGGCTGAAGCATTGCCCCGCATGGGCAGCGGTGCCTGGAAGGGGTCTGTGCAGCCGAAGCTCTTCCAAGGGAGGCTTAGCTGAGCGTCTGCTCTTCAGCAGGTAGATCTACAGCATCTACATCCTCGCCTGCATCTGCCCCTGCTACAGGTGAGCAGAGCGGCTGGGAGGTCAGATCTGGTTGGAGTGCCCAGCTGGGCTGCTTCTCCAACCTGTGGTCTCCACACAGCTGCATCTCTCCTGCAAGGCTCTGTGCACTGACTGCATCTGTGTGGGTGATTTATGGTTTGGTTATGAAGTGAAATGGAAACCTCAGCAGCAATAGGGAATTTTCAGGTACACTTGAAATGAAAATGTATGAGGTTTGCTATTAGTGAAAAGAGAAGAAAAACACCCATCTACTGGGGACCAAAATATCTCATGGTGGATGGCAGAACCTGCCTGTTTGTTTCATTTTTCAAGGTGCAAGCATCATTTTAAAGCAAAACCATCATAGGAGGTGGTGTAGTCACCATCCCTGGAGATGTCCAAGGGGAGGGTAGAAGTTGCACTGAGGGACATAGTCTAGAGCAATCACAGCCATGGGTTGATGGTTGGATTAAATGATCTTAGTGATCTTTCCAACCTTAATGATTCTATGATTTTATGATCCTACGGCAAAGCACTAAAAGGCAAGTGTTGCATTTAGAAGCTGAAACCTCATGTGCTGATTTTCCATAACGTTTCCCAAGGGGAAGTGGTGGGAGGTGAGTGGGACAGCGCCCATCTCTTCCACTTGCCCTGGACCCACAGGGACATGGGATGGGACCACCAGTGTGTGAGGTCCCAGAAATGGCCCTGTGGGTGTGAGTATGTCCCAGGAGAAGGGAAAGAGGCTTTGCCAGGGCTGGCTGAGCAACCCTGGGGACCCTGCAAACTGAAGACCTTCTCTTTGGGGGTGGGTGAAGTCAGGGTTCAATGGCATCTTAACGGAGTTTCAAATGGGACTGCAATCTGATCAAGTCTGATTGGATAAGTATTATGTTCTCCATGAATTTTTGATAAGAAGACAGCACATTTTTTTTCTTCACAGTTCCCCTACCTCAAGCTACTTTCACACCCAATGTGATGACAAGATATTTAGGTTTCAATCTTCCCTTTCTCAGTGATGCTGCAATATGTCGCACCGTCTTGGCTTCCACCCGACTACAGCCACATCACTCATAAGCACTAATGAGGGTTGTTCCTAATTGTCCATGTGAGACAGGCAATGAATGCATGCAGAAGCTGGCAAAAAGAGATGATAAAACCACTTGCCAGAGCTAGGTGTACGGGCAGCACAGGAAATAGTTTTGCTCTTTTATGCTGAAAAAGCAATTTCTTTTTATTTTTAACGATGACAGCAAAAAAAATAACACAGTTTGCATCCTGGCCTGCATCCGCATCTTTATGATATGCAGGAACATTCAGAAATTTAAATACAGACAAAAGTAGGAAAGTGGAAATTCTTCCTGCATTCACAGCACCCATTAGATTTAACTCTAAAATTTTCCCTGAAGGGCTCTGTGGCTGAAGGCTGAGATGTTTTGGTACCTGGCAAATGTAAGATGACTAATAGCAATGGGAAGTGGTTTTCTTCTTTTACCTCTGTGCTCAGCACTGGTGAGGCCGCATCTCAAGTACTGTGTTCAGTTTGGGGCCTCTCACTGCAAGAAAGACATCGAGGCCCTGGAGCATGTCCAGAGAAGGGCAATGAAGCTGTGAAGGATCTGGAGCGCAGGCCTTATGAGGAGCAACTGAGGGACCTGGGATTGTTCAGTCTGGAGAAGAGGAGGCTCAGGAGAGACCTTACCTCTCTATATAACTACCTGAAGGGAGGTTGTAGTGAGCTGGGGGCTGGCCTCTTCTCTCATATAACTAGTGATAAGATGAGAGGGAATGGCCTCAAATTGCATCAGAGGACATTCAGGTGGGATGTTAGGAAATACTGCTTCTCCAAAAGGGTGGTCAGGCACTGGAATGGGCTGCCCAGGGAGGTGGTGGAGTCACCAACCCTAGAGGTGCTCAAGGAATGTTTAGACACTGTATTGAGGGTCACGGTTTAGTGAGAACTATTGGTGATAGGCTGACAGTTGGACTGGGTCATCTTATAGGACTTTTCCAACCTCGGTGACACTGTGATTCCATGATTCTGATTCTTGCTTGCAGGTTGATGTTGTTTGTATCTTTCTGCCTCAGATGGCAAAGAAATGCTTTGGAGAAAATGCTTTTGTCAAAGGCTGAGGCATATTTCCTCTCTAGGGCAGAGAAAACACTGGAAGTTTTTTCTTGGGGGAACCTCTCTCACTGACTTCTCAATCTCAACATAGCTGAGGTAGAGTGCGAATCCTGCGCAGTAGGAGCGAGCTGTGGTCCTGCTGTGGAACTGGGGACATTGTGGCAATCAGCAGTATATACATTCTTAATTTTACTTACGCAAAAAGAAAAGCAAACAGTGGGGTGGGTGAGGACAGTGTGGCCTTCATTCCGCTTCTCACTTCCTTCCCTCCCAGTCCCGGCTCCCTCCCTCTCCTTCGCACAAGATATTTTGTAACCTCTGCTCCTGGTTGCGCACTGGAAAGCAACACCAATAGTCCCGTGATGCCAATTGGGTTTGATGTGTGATGGTGAGTGTTCAAGATGTTTCAACAGTGCAGGTTTTGACGTCAGGACCTCAGGACAGATGCTGGCTCCACATCCATCTGCTCTGTGCTACCTTTTTGAGAAAGTAGTGTGTCTGTGTGTCTTTAGGGTACCACAAAAATAACACCACAGAATAGGTGGCTGAGCCTGAGCTGCGAGGCCAGCAGACAAGGATTAAGGTCTGGGGTAAATGGTGGAGCTTGGCTTGCTCCCAGCTGTTGGTCACGCGGTGTAGATTACATCCTGGTTGCCATGGCCCAGCTGGGGCTGTTCGTCCAGATCACCTGCTCTCTGCCGGCAGGAGTCTTGGGCCAGCCTGATCCTCACAACACTGAAAAACAATGGGGCAAGGGAAAGAAGCGTGTATACTTTGGAAGATGTCTCCTCTTTTTCCTGTGCCTTAAGATAGCAATTCCAGGCTACGTGATGAGGAGCTGATGATTGCTGGTGACAGAGCGCCAGGTGTGTGGGCACCCAGCCACCTGCTCTGCAGAGCCAGACAGGCATGCAGCTGTGTGCCAAAAGTGGAAACCAAGGCACGTATTCAAATTGGGTTTGCATAAAGGGGAACAGGATGCTCGGTGGCCAGGTCCTGCTCTAAGTTTGCAGCAAGATGAGCTAAGTGTTTGTTAGTGGCAGAAGATCGTCTCTGTCCATCTGATGATGCTGTCAGCAAAGGTTGGTTCCTCAGGTCTACACATATGAGAGAGGCCTTGGAAGAAAGATGAGCTCAAGTGTGGCCAAGGCTGAAGGCCATGCAGGACATTTACTCCTGCCCCAACTGTTTCCCTCTGGGTGCTGCGCTGCCCATCCAACCTGTCATGGATGCCCATGGCATCACTTGGCCTCTCCCTCACAGTATGTCTATCTTCACTTCCATTACCCAACTTCATTGCTCACTTCATATCTTCGCCTACCTCTGGTGGTACAAGGCCTCTCTGCTGCAGGTGGCAGAGGTGCAGCTTGGCTGTGTTTCACCATGGGCTGG
This sequence comes from Bambusicola thoracicus, assembly GCA_002909625.1. Taxonomy (NCBI): domain Eukaryota; kingdom Metazoa; phylum Chordata; class Aves; order Galliformes; family Phasianidae; genus Bambusicola; species Bambusicola thoracicus. The sequence continues at coordinate 9,788 of PPHD01027441.1, forward strand.
TGAGGTGAGGGCATTGTCTGTGCTCCCCAACCATAATTGCTGGTTGGAGAGAAATTCTTCCCCCAACCCTGTCAGAGATGGCCATGTGTACAGTCTGGGCAGGACCTGCAGTAAGATGGATGCTCCCATGCCCATACAGCCTGTATAGTGCTGTCAAGCAGCTGGGGTGCAAGCACAGGAGGTAGAGGCTTCCTGCAACCATGAAGCCCTCCCTGGGCACTGAGGCTATCTTGGAAACTCCCTCAAAGTGTACGTTTCTCTGGTTTGCAAGGAAGATTTGCTGCAGAGGCAGGAGGAGCTCTGGTTTTCCTTTTGGTTGCACTTCACATCATGCCAGGTTCACTTTCCTCGGGTAATATGGGCCTGAAAGAGAAGAGGGAGGATGGACTTTGACAGGATCAGATTGAACACCCAAAACTAGCTGCAGCCATAAAGGAAATAATAGTGTTGCTACATTAAAGCAGCAGTGCAGCCACATGCTCAGTCCAAAACTTATCCTTGAGGAAAGTGTTTTATGTCAAACGTATCCTCACTCAGGGGAAGTGAATTCTTTCAATGCGGAGATCACTCACACCTTTCTGTCTGTGTGCCCACAGCCATTAGGACCATGTATGCAAGCAATGCCCAACACACAAATACGGAGACACCTGTTTCTAGGTGTATTGGGGACATATGTGTCCAGGTGCTTTAGAGACATCTGTATCTGAGTTTGTTGGACTCGTGGCAGTGACTGGGTCTGGACAACTTACTGTATGCATCCCTCCTCCTACTGCCCTTCCTATGGTGTCTGGATGGCGCCCAGATGTCCTTCATGTCTGCCTCTTATCTCCCATGGTGGCCTCTGATGTCCTGTGCTGGCCTCTGCTATCCCATGACATCTCAAGGCTGCCCCTGCCTCTGGACGTTTTGGCCATCAGGATATTGGTGCTGGCTTCCAGGGAGAAGAGGATCAAGGTGTGAGGCCTGGATGAGCCCAAGACTTCTCCTGATGCTGGACAGAGCTCTGGCTATTGGGCCAGGATCGCATCTCACAATTTGAGGCAGAGGAGAGATCTGGCAGCCACAGCCATCAGGGAGATCACAGTTTTCATACAGAGCAACACATAGTCCGGAAAACTGGACTGAGTGTAGCTGAGTCCTCAGAAGGGGGGCAGCCTCTGGGCCCAAAGTGTTGTCTCCATGCCAACCTCTGCTCCTGCCCACATGTCCCGGCAGCCTGCAGCCAGCAGCTGTTGCCCGTGCTGAACACTGCTCCTGCCTGCAGCCGCCCGCTGCCTCTGCACAGCTCTTGCAGCACCAGCCCAGGAGAAGAAGGAGGAGGCTGAAGCTGAAGTGACGGAGAGGTAGGTAGCATATGAAGGCATGCGCTGGGAATGCATTTTG
>PPHD01027443.1:0-11170 GCA_002909625.1 Bambusicola thoracicus
GCTGACTCTCCATGTGTGGAAAGTGGAGCTCCCCAAGCTGCCTGGAAGGATTAGCTGTGTTGGCCTTCCAGCTGCAGTGCTCCTTACTGGCACTGCTTTTTGTAGAAGAACAGAGAATAGGGGAGGGCAGGGAGCGAATGGCCAAGTGCTGGTATGCAGTCAGTGATCTCTCCTTACAGTAAGTCTGCAGGTAAAAACATTATTAAAAAAATAAAAAGTAGTTTCTGTAACAATGGAAGTGCTTCCTGATGGACTCCTGACAGAAACCCTCTCCTGGATATTAAATAATCTTTGAACCGGCCTTCAGTTTATCTCGTGTGATTACTTCCAATTAATCATAAATTTGTAAAGCATGTATTTGTGCTCTTCAACTGGGATTGGAAATTCACAGAATCATCTTCTGTGTCTGGCTGAAATGAGTTGAAGCTGTTGCCACCTCCAAGTGAGAGATTCTGGTTTTATTCTTTCTTTCAGATCTTTCTACATCTTAACGACATTCACTCAGTTGTGGGGATTCCTCTTTTCAGGTAGGCATTCTCATCACTAGATCTGTTTTGGCAGTATCAGAGCAGGCGTAATTTGTAAATAGTCCTGCTGTCCTCTGCGTTTATCTTTTGGATCAGTGTGCTTGTGATCTGTCTGGAGTTTACCTGGGCGCATAGGCCAGACTTGGCAGTGAGCACATGGCTAAAAGCAGGCTGGTTTCTGTCTGTCTGCAGACCTGGGAAGATCCGTTCTTTTGGTAATTCATCTTACGTGGCCTTTTCTGGGTGTCTTATCTTACACTGATTTTGGTGTCTACAGGCTTCCGTTGGCAAACAGAGAGTATATCAAAACAGCAGGCCTGCGGTCAACTGTTGCCTGGGCCATGGCATCTCTGGCTGAAATAAGCGTAAGTGAACGTTGATGGCAAAGATGCAGAGCCCTGCATAAGGGCGGTTTGCTGTTTGGCAGGGCTGAAGCTGGAGTTCTAGAGCAGCGTGGTGATTTCCATGCCCCATGTGTTAATCCACATGGGTAGAGGTGACCTTACGTGTGCTCAGAGTGCACTGTCACACCTGCTCTATAGTTCTAGTCTTTCTAAGCGCAGTATTATTCCTTGTACAGATATGTTTAAATTGCAGGGTTTTTTTTTTCACTGTTTGGGTGTCAAAGCTAGTTTGGGGTTGTTTTTGCAAGGAAAGCAGAAGCCGCTGTGATCCACGGGTTAATTTGTAACCAGCATCTGCCTGCAGTCCAGTCATGAATTTTTCCTAGGTGTGACCTTAACACTAGATGTACTGTATTTGCTAAAACTAGTCATGCTTTATACTATATCGTCTTACAAGCAAGTTTGGCCTGGTAAAGCAATGACTTGTTATCTGCACTGGATGCAGTGCGACTGAGTAGGAGGTCAGTCATCAGTACGTGACTGAGTACGCTTTGTGTTGAGGGAGGAGTGTGTCTTGCTCGGTGTGTGACAACCCCTTCATTTTTGTAGGTGGGTGCCTTTGTGCTGGATCCCATGTGCGGGCTGGGAACCATCCTGCTGGAAGCTGCCAAAGAGTGGCCTGTAAGTGTCTCACTCACAATAGTGAGGGTTTGAGCAAGAGTTCTGGTAGATGCACCAAGAAAAAATCTGTACTGTAGTTATACCAATGTCCATTAGTGAAAACCTGGAACCAAAATAATCCTTATAGACAGTTGTTTAAAGTGTCTTAGCACAGACATTCCTCCACAAGGATGTAAAGCAAAGTCCTACTTGTTGTACCAGGTGAGTGCAATGAGCCCTCTGCTGATGGTCTGCAGGGCTTCTGTTTGGCACCCATGGCCCTTCTTTTAAGAATTCCTGTCCTGGAAATGGAGATGTCAGTGTAACAGTACAGCAAATTGTCTAAAAGACTTTTTTCTGTTTTCTCTGAGCAGGAAGCCTGTTACTGGGGTACGGATACAAGTGATTCACAATTAGAGGGTGCGAGTGTGAATATTAAGGCTGCAGGCTTGGATGATAAGATTGAGTTGTTTAAAGCTTCTGTGAAAGGTACGTGTGTAAGCTTTCAGAGTGAGGCTTTCAAAGTGCAAAGTCTTGTGGTTCAGTGGTTGTATAGGCGCTCTTGAGGTGGTCTGTAATAGAGCTGTCTTTAAAAATAAGTGGTTGGCTGGTTGGCTGCATAATTAGTTGCTCTGTGCCTCTCTGAAATTTGACAAGAATAAGCTCAGAATGGAATAATTTTCAGACATGGGCAGTAACTGTCATAATGGTAAATTCATAACCACAAAATAGTCTCTAGCCAATTCTGGAAAGGCTGGCACAGAATCACAACAGGGTTTAGGTGGGAAGGGACTACTGGAGATCTTTAGTCATGGCATCTGTTCAGAGCAGGGCTAACCCTAAAGCCACGTTCAGATTGCTCACCTCATCCAATCCATGGTTCTGAAGACCCATGGTTTTCCTTTTCATCTGAAGTCTATACTTTGGCCAACCCAGCCTGCTGTGTGATTGGCTTTTCACCACAAGGGTGCACTGCTGCATCATTGTCATGAAAACTAAATTCCCCTGGGATGCAGACGCTTTGATTCTGTTAGAGCTTAGGGCTTTTAAGTATTTCCCTAAAGTGATTCTGGTTGTAATGTAGTTACTGGGAGAAAGAGTGGGTAGAGGAGAATCCAACATGTGGCTTTTTGCCATTAATACCTGTACATTTAAACATCTATGCTTGAGCACTTGCAAGCTTAGCTCTTACTTTGCATTTTCCTTGTAAAGATTTACTGTGTGTTGAGAAGCAACAGTTAATTTGGAACTGTGCAGTGCCCTACTAGGGAAGTCTTGCTGTTGAGGCAGACGTATCACCAGTAACAGAGAACACTGAGAGCTGGGCAGTGCTCTCATGGATTTGTCTCCACCCAGTCTGCATTAGGTTGGTAACTTCATAGTGTTGTTTGTGAGGAAAAAAAAAGAGGAAGAGCTGTGAATTCATGAAAGAGCTGGCAGAACATTCTGTTAGGTGAATGAGGGCATGGCTGCTGTTCGTTTTGCAGACAGATGTCAAGACCTGCCTTTATTCTGCAGCACTGCCACTGCCTTCAGAAAGCTTTGATGCTGTGATTTCGGATATTCCATTTGGGAAGAAGTTCAAGATCACAAAAGACATACAGCTCCTACCAGATATTCTCCAGGAGATGGAGAGGTATGTGTGGCCTGTGGTGGAAATGTAATGATGCAAGCCATGATCTGAAATGAATGAAAGATCATCTTAATGATCTTAAATCCGAAGCTAACAATATCTGCTTTGTTTGAAACGCTCTCCAGTTCAGTAACATGATCCTGTGCAGACTGTGAAAGTCTGAGTCCTTTACTTGTCCCTTAGAGGCTGTTGTGACTTGTCTTGGAAGCCGTGGAAGTGCTGATGGCAATGCAGGCTAACAAGGAGTGAGATTGTTGTCTGAGCCATGATGGTATCATGAGTGAGATGAAGGAGTAAAAGGGTAACCGAGCAAAATTTAAAGCATGGACAGGCAAATAAAGCGATAAATGTTTCTCAGTCGAGGCCTGTATAAAATCATATGCTCTCATTTTGGGTTCACTATGAAGCTTCTACCAGCCTGTCTTGGCAGGAAAGATCTCAGACTGGAAAACAGTGATAGGCATTTTCCTTTTTGGCACTGTACTGAAATATCCAGCTAGCCACCTGGTCCTGTTAAGATGCCTCTTGTCGTATCAAACCCTGTCATTGTGTGGCAGAGTTAAATCAAGCTCATAACAAGTTGCTTCTAATGGGCAGTTGAAGCTATCTGCCACCTAATTTAACTTTTTGGCTGAAAACAAGCCCTTTCTTTAGGATTGTTCAGCAGATGTTGGTCTCACTCACACAATGTAGGAATGTGTTGGGAAGATGGCAGAGAAGGTGAGGTAGCTCCACTGAATGGCAGGGCAGTCTTCTGTCAGCTCACACTGACTATCCCTGCTTTTGCCCATGTTTCACATTCTTAGCTTCTGGCCTCATTTGCTCTGTTGAGTCATTCTAAGTAAAATATCTTCTTGGGAAGGTGGAGGTGAGGAAAGAACTGTTACCATGAGAGCCCTACCAGTGAGACTGTTCGATGTACTTGCTGTGAGAGGCAGGATAGCCTTTTTTCCCTTCTTTCAAAGCCAGGTGTAGTGTTTCTCTTATGTACTAAGAAAAAATAAACTACAAACAGTGATTAATTTTTCTGTTTCCTGTGTCTGACAGACTTGAAGGGTCAGTTGAGTACAGAAAGGGACAGACCTTTTAACATTATCAAAGGGAAAGGCCAGCTTCAGAATTGCTGTACCAGCCTGGAAAGCTCTCTCTCTTGCTGTAATGGGAAGCTGTTCCTTTGCAGTCCGGTGGAGGCTCAGGCCTTGCTTCTCATTATGAGACTCAATCATTAGAAGAATATGAAGAGCAAAGAAGCTGAGTCCCTCTTCCCTACTAACCAAAGGGAAAGAACTCCTAAGGTCAGAAAGGTTTGTGAGTCAGTAGAGGGCCTGGTTCTCCCATTCAGCTGGGGAAGTTAAATTCCCTTGGCTCAACTCAGTAAGCAGTATTTGCAGTTCCACTCAGTGTGTTTAGGTGTTTCATTGAATGCATATGATGTCTGAAGTATCACTGTTGTTGAGTTCTAAATGAATCCAGGCAGGATGAACACCTAACCTTTATTATTTTCCACAATTGCCAGAGTGCTTCGTGTTGGAGGGATTATTGTGTTGTTGCTGAATCAAGATCTCCGTAAGCGCATGGACGGCATTGCCAAGACTGTTGAAAATGAATCTTTTAATGCCATTTCTGGTGGTGAAGGTGAAACGACTGCTGTGAAAGCCTTGAATAATGATGGGAATTCATCCTCTTTGGGGGCTGGTGTTGAAGAACCTGTTCTCAGCTGCGGACAATTGTGTTTTGGGTCACTGGTGCCAGACGGCATCTATGAAGTTAGTCTTGGAAAGACAGATGCTTTCATATACAAATACAGGAAGATCTCTACTGCTGGGAATTAGTAGCTTTTGTGCATTGTGCCAGTGTTGAACTTGAATCCTGATAGACTTGAAAGCAGCATGGCAGTGAACTGGTGTAACTCTGCTAGTCCAAACTCTGTGCCATTTGCTAGCTTACCTCAGTTTACTTGAGTGTACGAGGCTGTTGCTTTTCTCCCTTTGGCTTTTAGATGGAAGATTTGTATTCGTGTTTCAAATGTTTTTAATATAAACTGCTGTAACAAGACAGAGTCCTCAAATCCTTGCTTAGGCAAATCCTCTCAATATCAGGATGAGTTCTTCATAAGAGAAAGACTTCAAATGCTGTACCACAAAAACATAGTAATACTCCCTGTAAATAGGTTTTCACCTCCGTTAATATTCTTAGGAAGTGCTTCTTAAGAAATCTCCAGTTATTCGTGAGGACTGGACGGAGAGCCTTCCTTACGTGCCTTGCAGTCGTGTATTATTTTAAAGCTATCTGATGATGAATTTGAATTGTCACTACTCAGATATCATGCTGTGGAAAATAAATTATTTTTAGTATTAACTCCTTGTGGGGTTTGCATGTATCTAATAGGAATGCTTCAGCTTTTAGTGTGAAAGCTTATTTCTATCAAGATTTTGTTTTCCTTGCTTGATAGCATTGCTCTAAGGGCATGGTGTAGAAGGCAGAAATGCTTGCAGAATGAGTTAGCAATTAGAGGTGACTTCTGTCTGCAAAGAAGCACGTAGATTTTTTTTTTCTTTCCCTGAAAAGGGAGAGGCCTTAGTTTATCTAGTCTGTGCAGTAGGGTGGCTGAGGGTGCAATTAGACCCACTGTTGATGTCATTGATGAAGATGTTACAGAGCATTGGTCCTGGTACTGAACTGGGAGAAACACCTTTTACCTCCATCCAATCCGGACATTGAGCCGTTGACCACCACTGCCTGGGTACGATATTGTAACCAGTTCCTTGTCCATCAAACGGTCCACCTGTCAAGTCCATATCTTTCCTATTTGGAGAGAACAGTGTCGTGGGGGACCATGTCAAAGGCCTTGTCCACATAGATGACATCAGCGGCTCTTCCCTTGTTCACTGACATGGTTGCACTGTCATAGAAGGCCACTATGTTGATCAGGCAGGACCTGCCTCTGGTGAAGTCATGTTGGTTGTCTAGTATTACCTTGTTGTCCATGTGCCTTAGTATAACTTTCATGAAGATCTGTTCCATGATCCTCGGCACTGAGGTAAGGCTGACTGGTCAGTAATTTCCTTGGTATCCTTTCTACGCCTTTTAAAAGTGTGTGTGACATTGCCTTTTTTGCAGTCACCAAGGATTTCACCTGACTGCCATGACTTCAAGTATCACTGAGAGTGGCTTGGTGACACTTGTACAGGGGAGACTAATCAGATTGGTGACTACATCGGCCAGTTCCTTCAGAACTCTCTATGAGATGCGTAAACCATTTTGACAGAGTATTATTGCATCCATTTGCCTTTGACAAGACAAATACATAAGTAGGTTAAATACGGCTCTAACAGGACCTAACGGTGTTCAGTGAGAATTTTGCTCTGTGCTCAGTGGTAGAGCCAAGCACAGAGATGCAGGGAAGGTGAGCTCCAAGGCTATGCTTAGCTCTGATGCTGGTATATCCTGCCCTTGCTTCCTGGTGTCTTGATTCTTCCTAATTCAATTTATTGACCTGTTGGTTTTTAGTCTCCTCTGTACAACTGTTTGCTGAATTTGCCGCTGACTTTTTCTGCTGTTATTTAATGAATGATTATTGCATTAAGCATCAGTCTTTTGTTTTTCTCTCGCTTCTCCCTTCTCTTCCCAACCCTATGCTCACGGTACACGTGACTTGTTTACCTCCACCGTTCCTCTTTTTGTTCAGAGCCCATGCCTCTTGTGAAGCAGTCCAGCAGTCCCAAGAGTCCAGCCAGTTTTTTTTCCTGTGCCCACCTGGCGTGAAACACCACCCTGGGTAACAAATGTATGGATGCCATGCACTGAGGGTAACGATGGCTTTCAGGTGATGGCTGAAGATTGTAGTTTTGGATGAGTTGTGACAGATGCATCAACATAGCACTGAAGTATTTTAATTGTGGGGACTGGCACTGTCAGTTGGAGTGCTGTCTGACAGATCGGAGTGGTGCTTTGATCTGTTCGCTCACCTGTCGCTTCCATTAAGCACTGAAAATTCAAAGCCACTCCCCTCTAGAACTCGCCATTCCTTTGTTGCTGAGGTGGCATTTTGCCCAGACAGGAGAGGCTTTCTGGGCCTTTAACTTCCTGCTGCATTGCTTGCAGTGAATGCTTGGTGTAAGCATCGACCACGCTGTGATCCTCCTGGTTTATGAACTCTTTCTGCTTTGTAAGAGACCACATCCAAGCAGTGACACTGCAGCTGTAAATGTTTTGACAGAGGCAGGTATGCCTCAGAAGAAAGAGACCTTCCAGGAATGGAGTCATTTAACCTTTTCTTGCAGGGCAGCTCAGGTGCTCAGAATGGAAATCTTGGTTATTTACAAATTACGCAGGAACTTCATATTCAAGGGATATACAGATGTGGATATTAAAGATGCGGGCACATACTTTTTTAGTATTAGAAAAAGGTGTATTTAGGCACTGGGAAACAGGGAGGGGCAACAAACCCTCTGTTTAAGATCAAATGCAAAATGTACTGAGTCATAACGTTACACAAAATGCCCTGGGAAAAGGGATATAATCCTGTCTAGGATTCATCTGGCAACAATGACTTTTCCTTATTTCTTTACTTATAGATAAAATAGAAATAGTGCAACATATCAATGCAAATGAAATAATCACTTTGATATTCTGGGATGCGGCGGAGTGCAAATAACAAAAGAAACGCCTTAATAATCAAATAACCCAATCAAAGCACCCAGCTTTGTTGATACAAGTTATCTTGGGTAGCACACAGGTTATAATTACTGGTATTCATGTTGTTCTAGTGTATTACCCAATTGTGCTAGGCTGAGCTGTAGCTCTGGGGTTGTGAATTGTTTCCAGTTAACTTCTTGGTTATTACTTTTAAAAAGAAGGATTCCCCTCCGTGACCTCAGTCACGCCTGCCCCTTCAAACTGAGCGTGACAGCAGAAGCCTCTGTTCACGATCAGACTTGACCCACAGAGCAAAATAACACTGAGCAAAAGTTGCAGCTGTGATGCAGAATCCCCCCTGTAGGAGCAGAGCCTAGTGCATGCTTCCAAGGAGCCAGGAAAATAGTTTTGCATGCGCTGTGTGTAATCTGATCTGAAGGTTACAGAGCAGGTAATCCACCTCGGTGGGTGGCCCTCGCCAGCCTCCCACAGCATAGCTCTGCAGAGGGCAGCTGGGGGGTAAGTCTGTCCCCAGCTGTCTGCAGACACCCACCTCCCAGCCTTGGCTCACTCTTCATTAGGCATTTTTCATCAGGCTAGGATTTTCATTAAGCTGCTAGCTTAGCTATGCACAGCAAGCCTTTCCTCAGGCCTTTGCTTTCTAAACTTTTTAAAGGAAAAAAAAAAAAAAAAAAAACCACCAAAAAACCTTTCTCAACAAGAAAAACAAGTATGGATTTACATTATTTTGAGTTATGGTGGTAACTGATGTTGAAAATGGAGTTAACTCTGCTCTGTTGAAGATATTTTTCTTAGAAGCTCAGAAGCAAAGCATTTCTAATGCACTAGTTAGTTTGAGAGGAGTAGCTATCGTTTAGATTATTTCCCTCAGGTTTCAGTTAATAGAAGAAGTAANTGGCATGAGAGAAAGCATTGTGCATAGCCTTGTGAGCTTGGATGGTTCAAGCTCACACTGGATTCCTGTTAGGGGACTTTAGCTTTCCCTCTGTAAACAGCCATTAATTTTACAGCTAACTTTGTGTGTGTGTGTGTGTGTGTGTGTGTGTATGAACGTGTTCCCATTCCCTACCCCAGGACGAAGCATTCAATCCAACACCAAGGACTGCAAGCTCTAGGGAGGGACAGCTCTGCTCACGAGAAAAGATATCACTTTGCATGTGATGGAGAGGGAGTGGTTGTTTTAGTCCCACGGTCCTGCTGCATGAGCCTTAGAACACTTCTCAGTTGTTCTTTTTGTTTTGTTTGTTTTGTTTTTTAATTACTGGTTGTTCCACTTGTGCAAGTGAATTGGTTCACGCAAGGCCCGATAACTGGAGATGAGAAGGAAAGGTGTGCTCCACTTACTGGCATCACATGGTGCCTACTCAAGGGAAACCTGGTGAAGCCTTCACACATAATTAGCTCGCTAGAATGGTGCATTACCATTACCTGTCATGAAGAGCAGAAGACCTGCAATGTGCAGGATGAGGCTTTCCTCTGCAAGGAAACTGGTTGCTGCCATGATGCACCTGCAGAGATGAGCTGCAGCCATGCCTTGGAAACATGGTGATTCTTCTGAAGACTGTTGCCACCAAAACAGAGAAATAAAAAGTTGGGTTTACAGTTAACGTCCCTTCCCTTGCAGGAGAAAGGGGAGAGATGCTTAGAAACAGGCACTGGCCTGGCTGGTGCCAGGCAGACCCACAGCAGGAGCAACTCCATACCTACAAGTGCCTGTAAGTAGAAAGCAATCATCTCTAGGATCAAACCAATGAGACTGCTGCATATGGATGCTTTAGTAGCTGTGCTATGAACTTCCCAGTTTTATGTGAGCTATGTGGTCATACAGTTTCAGCCACATAAGATTCAGGATGTAGGTGCAGCATGGATTTATGCAAACGCACCACGATAGACTTTGTTCTCTATTTCATCTTTGAGTTTAAAGTAACTTGGATGGACATAAATGCTTCAGTTTCTGAAAGCTGGGGAGTTTCCATGCAGATGGGTTTTGCCATAATTATTTAGCATGTGGCTCCTGACGTCACCTCCTGAAACATCTGCTGCTGGATGTCCTCCAGAGATGCTGGAATGGAGGTTTCCAACCTAAGGTCTGCTAATTCCTGCAGGGGCAAGGGGAAAGGCAACCTTTCTACACAAGCTAGCATCTCATTCCTGCCTTGTTCTTAGGAAATGGACAAGGTGAGCTGTCCTGATCACTTACAGTGCAGGTGACATTTGTACTGCTGGATTGTCTGACAGGTCGAAAAGGGTGTTGCACAAGCATACTTACTGGCTGACAGACCTGCTACATGTTAATAATGCACCTCTGAGCGATACCTGCTGGAGAGGAAGATGAGGTGCTCTGATGCTGGTAATGCTCCTTTCCTACAGCCAGCTCTCATTGCAATTGGCTCCTGTCAGTCCTTCTCTGCCCTGCTCCTCCCAATACTAGTCCCACTGTCCAGAAACCAACGATGGCCAGCAGCACTCAGAAATCATTTCCTGTTATGTGGGAGCATGACTACTTCTTCCCTCCTCTTTGCCCCCCCTATCCATAGGATACAACTTCCTTCAGCAGTTTCCCTGAGTTGTGAGCACACCGAGCCCTGGAACTAACGCCGCCTCCAGCCTCAGTATGTTCTGTGGCTTTGGGGCGCCGCTGAGAACAGTGAGGACTTGCAGTCCCGGGAGGCATCACAGCAATGAGACTGGGGTAAGTCTGAGGTGAGAGCTGTTTTTTGTGTCTCCTGGTACGTGTGAGCTTGGCTGAAGCTGGAAGGAGTTGCGACACCAGCATCTGTATCTCTAGCAGCTTCAGGAAGAGCTGTTTGGTTTGCTCTGCCTGGTTGTTGTGGTTCAGGTAAGGCTGACAGCCTCCAAAGGATGGGATGGCGGGGAGCAGCAGCCCAGCCCGACCCTGTGGCTCTTGAGGCATGGAACATGTCCTGCAGCGCCTCAAAGCCCGAGAAGCTGCTGCCCCCAGCTTGGTCCTTGGCACAGCCATCGTGTCCCTGCGGGTGTTTGCATTGAGAAAAAGGAATGGGGAAGGTATTTGGGTGAACTGTAATCAGAGTGGAGAAACCCACGAGGTTGCTTGTAAGATCAGAGAAAGCCCGGGCAGTAGGCGGGGATGGAAAGCAGGCTTTGAGGGAAGAATTGAGCTCAGCGTCACGCAGCTACCGCCGCCGCCGCCATGACGCGAGGCACCGCCCTCACGTCCCTCATGATCTCGGCCCCGCTCGGGCCTCGCGGCTTCGCCGCCTCACGCGGAGCTGCTGCGGCCGCGCATGCGCCATAAACACACACCCTCCGCTCCCCGCGCACGCGCGGCCGGCTGGGGCGGGGCGGCGCGCATGCGCGTTGTGGCG
>PPHD01027444.1:0-11169 GCA_002909625.1 Bambusicola thoracicus
ATATGCTCCCTTCAAGTACTGGAAGGCCAAAATGCGGTCTCCCCGGTGCCTTCTCTAAGCTAAACAATCCCAGTTCCCTCAACCTTTGCTCATAGGATAGGTAGGTGCACTCAGTATTAGTGCATCTGAATCTCTAGTTAATGTCTATGGAACATGTGCTTATGTGTCATGAGCATCTACTTATGTCCCCCTCATCTTTTGGAAATACTTATGCCTAGGAAAGAAGAGAAATGAGATTTGGTAGTTATTCTCGATGATCGAGTGAATTACTCAAATGTAAACTTAGTTCCAACTTGTCACGTACGATTTCAGAGCTGTATGCATCTCACCAAAAAGTGTGAATGTAACATGAGCAAATGTTGGTAAGCATATGTCAGTGAGACCATCTGAGCTGAGAAGATGGCCTACAATACCCTAACTGCATTTCTGATAGGCTGTTGCTGAGGCAAACTAGGAATGCCAGAAGTGCTATGGTAATGTTCATTTGCACACATTCAGAAGATACTGTCTGGGTACTGTACTGATCTAGGCACAGTTGGCACAGGCTTTATGGTAAGGAATAGTGAATAAGAATAGGAAACTCTAAATTATACATAGCGTTGTTTTTCTGTTTATGATTTATCTGTAGTGTCAGGTTCTGTGTCTTTTAGAACAAAAATAGTTTATAAAAGACAAATTGGATGATTTTGGATAGAAAGCAGATAACTTGATGTTTTCTCCCTGCCTTTAAAACATTTGTTTACAGCTTAGAAGAAAAAAAACAAGAGAAATGTCTTTGAAGAGACAAAAGCAAAGGAAATGTCAGATCCGATTTTTAAAGTGAACTTTACTACCAAGTCCATTATTTTCTGTGAACAAATGCACCAAAACTTTCAGAATTGTTTGAGAGCTTTTGTAGATGATGCATGTGCACTTTTGTTTGTTTGGTTAGCAGTTTTTTTGTAGACTTATATTTGCACTTTGTTGTGACTAATAATGCACTTACAGGTGTAGACAGTGGTTCTTTCTGAAACAATACATGTTATCTGCTTTTTTCTGAAACCTGCTTGGTGAGAACTGGACTTGATAATAAAAGTGACCACTGATTACAGTAGGAAGTCAGGGCAAAATGTGAAGTTAGACACACCAGACACCTTTGTAATTATTGTGCTAAATTTCTACAGGTAAGCTGCAAAATGTTTGGTTGTGGAGCTATACCTGGATGTGGAAAGGGGAATGGAGAAGAGGAAGAGTTTGTGTTGTATTTTGTACTTGATTCATGTGGATAGAATTGCTGTAAACTGTACTTGTAAGATAAGCAATTTGCTTTTCATGGAACTACGCCTGGAAGACAACAGTGATTGTGCCTTCCCAATTAGTCTGTAAATGATGGGGAAATCATGGAAAAAGTGGTGTTAACCCATTTAATAGAAATAAACCCATGTCTTTGTAGAACTGTGCACAGGAAAGAACCATAATGTAAAAAACATGTTTTATGGTAAGACATTTTGAGTAGAGGTCTGACCCACATGAAATGGTGTATGTTAAATCGATTATGGAATTACTATAGCATTTATTCCTGTAATGGCTCTCTTCTCATTTCCATTCCTCTAGGGATACATGCCATGAACTTTTGGGACATGTGCCTCTACTTGCTGATCCTAAGTTTGCCCAGTTTTCACAAGAGATAGGACTCGCTTCATTGGGAGCATCTGACGAGGATGTTCAGAAATTAGCCACCGTGAGTTAAATTGTTTTGTAGCATGCTCTCTCTTATTTGTCATCCTTTTTGGTTGATGAAGTGACATGCATTGTTTTACCAGGTTCAAATTATGAATGACTGTGCTGTGCTGTGACAATCACAGAGCTGTACATCTTTTTCCATTGTTTTTATTAGGAGCAAAGTGAAACACACTAATCTTTGGGTAATCAGTTTTATTATTTATGTGGAATAACAGTCCACTTTCAAGGGTTCACTGAGATGGCTTTTGTTTGCTTTAAGGTACTGAAAACAAGTAAGTGAGGTAATTTGGGAAAAAAAAATAGAAGAAGAAAATATTTTGGTGCATGCTCTCAGCTCGGCTTTGTTAGTTCCTCCACAGGTGGCTACTTTGGCTCTTAGAATTGCTGTCCCTGCATTCACTTATCAGTCTTGCAGATGCTCACTGCGCTGTCGTGTGTGATGGATTTTAAAATGATTTTACATCCTTACTACTGCTCCTGTTGGAGAATATGTAGTTACTAAGCCAAGATTGAGCAGCAGTAGATCTAGACTGTGGTCAACTGCCTCAGCCAGTGGCTGTGAGCTGAATTTTGTATTTCATTAATATAATTGGACACTATTAAAAGCAGATTAAAAAAAAGCTCTATTAGACTATCATAGCTTTGATACACTGGCTTAGCAGTGTCTTAGAGTCTGTTGAAAAAGGAGTTTGTACCTGTTTTTTTTTTTCTTTTTTTCTTTTTCTCCTGTGGCCTTCCAGAAGAGGCCAGCAAATGTATATAATCAGACAGCTCCACTCTCTGCTTAGACAGGCTTGATGTTTTGCTCCTGGCCTCTTCCTCTCACACGCTTCAGGATATGTTCATTGCTTTTCTAATGGCTATCTGCTGAGAAGAAACTGTTGTTTGTAGGGAGGACTCAAGAAAGTTGTGTGTCTATTTGCAAATTTGTTATGAATGGACTTGGTAGGAAGCAGACCTACTCTGTCATGACCTGCAGCCTCAAGAGAAACTAGCTAACTGGCTATTTCTGCGGGTACTATGAGGAAAACGGCGTGTCCAAGTCTTTCACCCCATAATAACCTCAGATGACATGGGCATGGGCCTGTTGCAGCGAACAAGGTTGAGACTAATCTGTTTGGGAGAGATATTAATTTAAAATGACCTCTGAATATTATATAAATGCTTTTACTCTTCTCCCTCACAGAAATTCAGTTATGACTGACTATGTCATCTGAACAATGAACTGCTCCCGAATCACAAAGCCAAAAATAAAAGAAGACAGTTGAATCACTTTTCCTTATCATGCTGAGAATTTGATATCTGAGTCAAAGTTGATTTCTCCTCCCATGCTGGAAATAGCTCTTTCGGGTGGAAGAGACATTTAGAAAAGAGCCTTATGGTAACCCAGGTGTTGTTATTTTTTTGCACAATGAAGAGCTATTCTCCCCTGAGGCAGGTGCTTGACAAATACAGAGATGTAACTTGCCCTAAAATTTGCAATGTAAACAAAGTCAGTTTGAGAGCATGTAGAAAGAACATCTCTCAGTGGAGAGGGTGAGGAGGCCAAGAAATGCATTCAGTTGGGCACCAAATGTCACTTGATGTGCTATTAACTGACTTTTGCAATATTCTGTCCCATTTCCAACCTAGATTTAAAAAAAAAATAAA
This sequence comes from Bambusicola thoracicus, assembly GCA_002909625.1. Lineage (NCBI taxonomy): Eukaryota > Metazoa > Chordata > Aves > Galliformes > Phasianidae > Bambusicola > Bambusicola thoracicus. The sequence continues at coordinate 3,373 of PPHD01027444.1, forward strand.
AATAAAAGAAAACCCAACACAGAATCAATAAAAACCAGATGCAGCAAGCTGAAAAATGCCAGCCAAGAGTCTTAATGCAGAAAAGCAGTGCAGGTTCCAGCTAGGCAACTTCAAAGTAAATAGAGAAACAAATGAATGGAGAGAGAACATGCATGTTAATGAGCTTGAAGCAATATGCCCAAAGCAAGCTTGCCATTATCATGACCTGTTTCAAAAGATAGTGACATTAACAGCTGAGCCTCTACAGGAAGAACAATGGCTCTGGATGAGAAGGAAATGCCTCTTAGGAATTCAGACTAGAAAGGGAAGAATTATTACAGGTGATTTCCTGATCTTCCGCTCCATTCTGCTCTCAAAAGCCACTGTGTATCTGCCTTGATAGATCTGCTCTTTGTGTATGATCAGTCTTGAGCTACAAAGGAAATGTGTGGGTGGCTTTGTCTCTGTAGATCTAACATGTTGCATGGAGAGCAAGCAGGAACCTTGTCCCTGGGCAGGCCAGGATAATTTGGTAAATGGCAATTTGTCACCTCTGTGCAGTGCCACTGAGGGCAGGGATTAAATAGGAGAGCATTGCAGAGGTGCTGGTCAGCTGGAGGGGGGCACCTGCAGGAGAAGAGGGCTGAAAAGAGTGGGCTTTGGGAGTACCCCATCCTCTTGCTGAAGTCTTTTGGTCAGATTGGAGCAAGGGGAGTGCTGCTCCTTTTCAAACTTAAGCTCTCTTGCCTTGAAAAATGGAATAGTGAAAGATCCTAAAGACTGCATTTGCAATAGTTTTTGAGAGATGCTGTTCCACTTACAGTGTTTTAGGGGAGTAAGAAAAAACAAGTGATTGAGAGACAGATTACTGCAACAAGGCAAAATATTTCCACAATCCACTTCTTTTTTTTTTTTTGCTTGTCCTGTGGTACAGTGCAGTTACTAGCTGAGGAAATACAATATTGACTGTGTATGTCTGGGTGCTAATTACTATCATCATAACTAATGTCTTGTGCTACTCTGTGTGACGCTCTAAAAGATGGTTTTGAGGTGATTTTTCAAGTGTGCCTGGTCTTTCTGTTTATTTTAGTACCGTGTGAAAACAGTCTGTCTTTTCTACTTAGCTCTCAAACTGTAAGCTGAAGGGGGGACTTGACAAGAGGTGTTTCAACTAATTTATATAATATATAATTTACAACACATTTAACAGCACATAACATAAGGTTTTGTCAGGAAAATTGTACAAAAAATATACCACAGTTTATATTCTGATATAACCTTGTAATTTGTGGACCTGGGAGCTGGAGATCTGCTGTCTTTGTGAAGCTGCAAGTTGATAAGCGGGATTTTTTCTTTCTTACTGATGGCAGGAATGACTCCCAGCTCCGGTTGGGTTCTTTCAGCACAGCTCAAGCTGCCCTTTGCAAGGCAGTAAGGAGAGGATATGTATGCACAATTCAATCACCACCAGTCAGTTTGCTCCACTCAGAAAAGAAGCGGTTAGCACACTGTGGTTTGTACGCAGTTTATCACCAAATCTTTCTGTCGAAGAATTTGACAATTAGGGACTAATTAGTCCCAGCATGTTTTTTCCAATAATTTCTTGCTGGACAGTGCACTTAAACCTTCAGTTCTGCATAACTGAAAAAAAGATTGGCACCTTTTCATTTTTCTTGATAATGTTTTTCCTGGTATTTTAATAGCATGGGGCTATTGTTTTTGTCTGCCCTTATGCAAAAAAAAAAAAAAACCACAATAGTGAATTGAGTCAGAATTTGAAGGAATTGCGAGGAGTTGTGTGATGAGGTCTTGAAAATGTGTTTCAGGCTTGTTATAAATCTAAATGTTTTATGTTGCCTGGATAATGACTGAGGCCAATTGTATATTTCTACAGATGACTTTCATTTGTCTCTGTATGTATCACATACTAAATATTTTACATACGTACGCTAGGATTAAAAAAAAAGAATTGTTCAGAACTGCCTATCTGGGATAAGTCAGTGGTAATTCCTGTGAGCTCATTTGCCTATCTTCCTAAAGGTCTACATCGTCCAGTTCTCTTGCCTTCATTCTGGTTCTTCTCCCACACTGAACAACTGGCACATGATTCAGGTCAATTACACGTTGTTTACTGAGGTCATAACCAGAATGGAAGAAACAGGAGCATTGCAGACAAAGGGTGGGTTGTGTGTGGTAACTCTGAATAGATATCTTACTGCAGAGAACAAATTGTTGTGATCTCATCTTCAAAACAACAGATATATACACAGAGGTCTATACACAGAGGTGCTATCAACAGTGCTAGGCCATAAGTACAGCTTGTGAGCTGGGTCTTCCTCCATAAAGAAACAAATGGCGCAGAGAAGAAAACTATGACAATGCTTGAGACTTAGAACATTCCTAATATGCATCTGAGAAATTGAGGTTTCTTGAATATTCCTCATTTATATAGCAAAATGACAGCAGTCTAACCACTGCTCCAAGTCTGCAGTCAGCTTCCCTGCTGAAGCCATTCTGCCGTGTAAAAATAATTTTGTACTGGCCACCTAAAACCTACTATCATAGCTGACGAGCTGTGGCATTCACTGAACATTTCAAAGTTCAACATTCAAACATTTTTCTGTATCCCAAACGTTATGCTGTATTGCGTGACGAATGCCAGGAGTGAGCAGAGCGTGTAACCTAAGTCCAGTGGTGACATAATGGAGTTTCTTGTAAAGGAGATGCTTCCATCTGTGCCCGTAGTTTATTAATAAAAGAGCTGCAGCATGAATTACTGAGAGTGAATATGATGTAAAAACTGCTTGAGTAAATTTTGACAGACTTAAGAGAGTCATGAAACGACTCCCGACTGGGGTGCATGTCACTTAGAGAAGATGAACCAGTTCCCAGTGTAAAAGGTAGGACTGTATATAAAGTATATATGAAGGAGCCAGACGTTGTCCTGCCAGACAGAATGAGACTAGAAATACTGACATCTGTATTATTCATCGTTTGGGAAGTAAAAGCACGTGGCTAGGGCTTTGTCTGCTCCTGATTTTCACCAGGCAAAGATACCTATATGTATAAGTTGGAAATTGCCTGAAAGCAAAATCTGAAGGGATACAAGAAGCAGAGAACAAGGGTGGTGGAACATTGTAGTCTTCTCAGCTGTTGCAAAGTCACACAAGTCTGTTTGAATCAGGAGAATTGGATTTCTCTTCTTTGGTAGACAAGGTGTGGCCAAGCACACAGACTGCAGCTCTTAAGCTTGCTCTAATATCTGGTTTTGCTCTGTATACTATTCTGAAGGTATTAATAACAGATAACGGTCCCCAGATTTTAAGGACCTGTTTCAACAATTCTTGATAAAATAATTGAAATGCTGATGTCAAGTCTGTCCTCCAGCATGTGTAACCATATAGATGAGCAAAAAGGTGAGCAAAAATGATAGTACAGTACATATATCACTGAACCATACTAACGGAGAGAAAAAACTGTATATTCCAAGGATCAATATTTAATATTTTAGAGCACTGCACTGTTCCCTTGCAGTGCATTTTCACTGTCATCACAAGGGCGATTCATGGCACGAGAACAAAATCTCAGCAGCAATGCCTAACTTGCTTTCTATCTCAAAAACAAATGACTGTACTACATAAAAATAAGCCAGCGCTTCAGAGAAGTTACTACAGGGAGAATGTGAAGAGTTGTGTTGATGAAATGGGAGCAGACACTCGATGTCTTCGGTGGGAATTGTGTTTGTGGAAGTCTTTGTTCTGGGTTTGGACAGCCCATTGCCAGGTTTGGATCTGTAGGAACTGCTGTACAGGTCAGCCCATGTGGCTGATGCATTGTTCCTGAACAGCTGCTCTGGAAGAGGGTAAGAGCAGGATGAGCACTCCTGATTCTTTTCAAAAGTTTTCCAAGTTTCTGACCACTCAGAGTCTCAAGAGACTCTTAAGCCAAATGTGGTTGTAATGTATTTAATTATGCAGAGCAGGTATCTGTTCAGTGACGGCTGTCAGTCCTTGAAGACGTGAATTTTTAGTACCCACCATATCTACTGCAGAGGGCTCTGTGTCTCAACTCTTCTGCCTGATGAACTGTCTCATTTGGTTGTTTCTAACCTGATTCCTGTTTTTTGTTGTTGTTATGTGGTTCTTTATTTGAAGAGAGAATAATCAGTCAAAGCTGTACTCTTTCTCTATGCCCCCATGACTTCACAGAATTGCATCATTCTTTGTCTCCTTTTCTGGATTGAAAAGCACTGGTTTATGTAGTTATTCATCATGAGGAAGATGCTCTGTAACTTTGTGCATGCATTTCTTCCCTGAACCTTTGGAAAAGAAAGAGAGAGGATATCTGTACTGTCAGACTGGGGAACAGGGTAAATGAACAGTTCCAATTCTAATGTGACTTTTAGATAAGAGTAACACTGCAGAGCTAGTTTTGAATGTGCTCCCTGCAAAAGTGGGAGTCTGTATATTTCAAAGACTTTCTGTATGTCAGCAAAAGTGGACCTGATGCTGTATAGCTGGCATGGTCTACTGCTTTAGGAGGGGACAAATGAGCTGTATCCAGGTGCAGGAGGGGAGAAGGATTCAATAGATCCATCTCTATCAACCGGCATCACTGTTCAAGTGTGTGAGTTCCTGCAGTTTCTGATCAGCAGAAGGTACAAAAAGGCGATTCTGCTGCTGTACATTCTCTGAGGGAGTGGGAGAAGTAATTAAGGTGGTGGTGAAATCATATTGCCAGCCAGAGCTGCGAAGGCGGGGAGCTGGACTGCTGTAATGAAATTGTGCTTTCTTTTGTTTGTTCGTTTTTAATTTGTGAAGGGTGGTATAAAATATTGGTTTAATACCCAAAGTTCCTGTTTTTATCTAGTTTCTAGGCAAAGTAGGTCATCACAGGATGAGTTACATCTGGAAATGAAACGTTTCATGCTTCGTATAGTGCCACTGTAAATTAAGAACAGCGAGGAGAGTTCATCTGCTGTTAGGAGGTGATACAGGATGCATTCTAGCAGTTGCTTGAGTTGGTGAGCTCTGTGAGAGGATCTCAGGTTGCCCTACCAGACCAAATTTTGCACCCAGAAGTAACTGCAAATGATGTTGCTTAATAATATGTTTGTATGTTTGTGTACTTGGGTCCAACCCTGTAATGAGGAAGCTAGATGGAAGAGAGGACCAGTTTGACTTAATTGGGAGCAGGGAAGCAATTAAAAATTGTTGTGGAAATAATATGACTCCTTGTAGACAGGATGCAGTTTATGAAGATCAAGCCCTAAGCAGTTAAAAGTGCTGAAGAGAAAGCCTCTAATAAAATAACAAACTACAGCAAGACACTGGATTTGTTTTTATTTCTTGTAAGATTATGTTTCCAAAGTGGTTAGATCATGATCTGCAAGCTTACTGAACTGCAAATACAAATTTACACGCACACAAGTAATACGTTTTGACATATAGGTTAACAAGAGAATGGTGCAAATTTCACACAGCAGTGGCTTGCTAATTACATTTGTTTATTTCCAGAAGCAACTTCATTTTCATTAAGAAAATGCAGAATCTGCAATAGTAATCTTTGCTGGTAGTTCAGCAGCTCACAGAGAATGTGTGCTCTGCTACAACAGTAATGAAAGTAATTCTCGACTAAACAGCTCAGGAAGAATTTGTAGAACTTAGGAATGCACACAAATAGCAAACATTTACCATCTCAGTGTTGCATCCACTTGAGATAGGTTGAGGAATAGGTGGAAGCAATCTATGAATTTTGATAAGGTTTTTTGCATATTTTTCTCTTTTGACCTCGAGTTGGAAATATATTAACAAAAGGGTATAAAGTGTCTTTTATAGACCATATGTAACTGGGACAAATTGTTGCTTCCAGTGAGCAGCAGTTGCACAAGTGTTTTGGGTAATAACTACAAACAAAGCACATAACTTATAGGAATAAATATTTAAAGAAAATTGGGGAAAAACAACAAACAGTAGAGGAAAGGTTCAGAGTGTGTTGCTGCTCTTTTGGACTCTCCCTGTGCCTTCACCTATATTTTGAAGGAAAGAAACCTGGAATCTGCGTAGACGCCATTCATACTGACATGGCTATGCTGATTTTTCTCTGTTTATAGCACATAAACATGGTAAACTCATTTGTAAAAATGCATTCCTGTACAGTTCAGAGCTGTGAAGGCTTCATGCTAGTAAGGCTTTATTTGTATACCACACTGCTTCTCATAATACATCAAGAAGTATTCCTAGAGGCGTATATAGCTGTCAAAGCAAATTAACGAAGTAAATTTTATAATGCTTCTTGCTTTTTCTATTGCATTTGTTTCCATACTTAGATCTGTAAGGTTCTGTAGCAGAGTGGTTGGCGTGTGAGTCATCTCCACTGGAGATCCTCCAGCTGGAGGGTCCTCTCACAGCAGCAGGTAGGTTTGTGGAGAAGTGAAGGAGCCCAGCATGTGGAAACTCATTTTGCCTGTGTCTAGGTGTCACTTAGGGCTGAGGGGTTGTCTGCAGCAAGTGCACAGGCAGGGGAGTTAGTGTTAGTTATGTTTTCCATGGAGCCCAAGCAGCTGTAGAGCACCGTGGAAAAACATTTAGGTCCCTGCACGTGGGGAAGGCCCTACTGAGTTGTCATGTGGGGAGCAGCCCCGTGAGAGCAGCCACCTGTTTATCTGGCTGTGATGTGTAATGCTGTCGGGGTGAGCCAGCTCCAGGTTTCCTTAGCTCAAGCATGATAGCACCCTGCTGCACTGCAGAGTGCAACCATCGCTGCAGCTCTGCACATCCTACCCTACTCTTGTGGGTTGGTGGGAACATCTGTAGAAGAAAGCCATCAGGTTCTGCTTTCAGGCAGAAACCAGACTGATTATGTGTAACGAGCAGTGTCCTCAAACCATACACTCGTCTTCTGCTTGTCTGGAATATTTTAGTAAATGATTTTGCTTCCAGAAGGAAAATTATGCTTGTTATCTAACATGTATAACCCAAATGCCATCTTCTTATGGAAAATCTAAAAATTTTGGTTCATGCGGAGCTGAAAAGATCCCACTTTATTATTCACAACTGTGCTAATCTAAATTGTTTTAAATACAGTCTCAAGGACTGAGCGTACTGCATACATTCAGTCTAGTTCTCTCACCCAGCATTTTCCTGAGTATTTTCTTTGAATGCTCAGGTAGAAGTATGGAAATAAGATAAAATACGTCTGGTATCCATAAAGAGCTAAGTCTGCCTAGGGCTCAGTTACTTAGTGCTACAGCTTTTGAAGTGGTTCTTATGTCTGTCGTCATCTTTCTATCAAATGCCATCAGAGTGCTGCATAGAATATGGTTTCATAAATCTTTCATCGAGATATTTTTGGGTGATCTGCCATAATGTTTCTGTAAGTATATCTGAATTATATATTTATAGGGGCAGTCCTGACACCACAGAAAGCCAAAGGTACATTTGCCATTACTTTCAAACAGTTTAGGTCTGTGGACTACCTTCGCTTCCATGTGTACATTCTCCTAAAAGTCAGCATGGGTACATTCATGCGAATGAAGTCAGGATTTGTTGGTGTTAAACTATGTTAATATTTTACTGGGCAAAAACTGTTATTTAGAACTATCGTTTTCTGCAGGGAGAGATTTGATTCCAGGGAGCCTTTGATTTTGCAGTCATGCATGGCTGTGGCAAAATCAAATGCATGTAGTACTGCATGCCACAATTTCCCTTAGCTGTTTTTTAGCGCTGGGGGGCTATGGGATGTTATTTTGTAAAGGGATTTTTTCTTATTATTATTTGTTGATGATCCTGCCCCTGTACTCGGCATTGGTGAGGCCTC
>PPHD01027450.1:0-11167 GCA_002909625.1 Bambusicola thoracicus
GAATCTTGGCTACTGAAGAGATGTAGACAGAAGATGATACAGGATTTGATATAAACAGCCAATTAACTTACCCCTGAGGCAGCTCCCCTTGTATCACTGAGCACATTTGTCTTTGTTGACACCTCTTTTAGTCAGATTTATTCTGATGCTCAGCCTTCTCTTTTGAAATGCACCAGTGAAATTATTTTTATTAAAAGAGGGTAAAAAATCCAAAAAGAACCAGCAGTAAGCCATTCAGTCACAGTTATTCATACATCTTTCATAGAGGATTTTCAATTTCCACTTCTCAGAATGGGTCTGACTTGTGGAATTACTCCTCCCTCAGCTGGCCAAGATTTGTGTATCAGTTACTCTGATCTTAAGTTTATGCAACTGGAGGAAAATATATATATATCATTTTACTTTAAAAGACCCATGGTGAAAGCAGCTTCATTACGTAAGCTGAAAAGACCATGTTAAAAATAAGTTGGCAAGTTCCCTTAGGTTATCAAAAGTATTTTTAGTTTTTGGTGAGAGGAACTGTTACCCCTTGAGCAATATTTTGTTGAAATATTATTTTGCCAGATTTTCTGTTCACTTTTGATACTGCCATCCTGGTGTTAAATATAGGAAAAGTCATGCTGCACTAAAAAGGAATGCTGCTTTTTTTCTGTTATCATGTTTCTACTTTACTGCCTTTTTGCTGCTGTTTACTCACAAGGGGTGAGTACTCTGAAACAAGATGAAAGTGCTGAAACAAGTACGCTGCTGAAGCTGACAGATGACAGTGCAGTGTCAGCAGCTTGCCTGCGTCAAAGATGTACAGTTTTTCACGAGGCTCATTTGCAAATAAGACAGGTTTTAAGGGTAAGTTAGATTTCAGTGTTAGGTGCTCTGATCTTTTAGCTGTCTCAGCATCCTACTGGATGATCCTGATAATGTTTTACAAAAGGTACATAGATTTTTCACTTTCAAAATTGTTCAGAAACCTGTTACTTGTACTAAGGCATGCCTCATCCTGAGAGGGGGATCTTTGTTAAGAATATTTGCTCTCACAAGATTTCTGGGCTGTGAGTCCTGCTGCAAAGACTGTTTATGCATTTTGTATAAAATAATAGGCACTTAAAATATATTTCTTTTGAAGGGGTGGCTTTTCTCTATGATCTGATTATTAGTTTATACACTTAGGTGCCTACTTTCCTCTTCATCTGCTGAGTCTTCCCATTTTATCTTTATAGATCTGAGAATCTTCACGTAAACAGTAGGCTGCTTTCCATTATTTCACTTACTTTGGTGTAATGTTGGGATTAATACCACAGAGTAAAGGAAGAATTTGAACCTGTGTCTATTGTCATTCTGAACAGTTATGTTGTCTAAAATAAATACCTTCAGCTTTATTTTTAAAGGCAAAGCTTTATCTTTTCTTAACAGAGATGAGGAGAAGGATTGGTGGAAGGCCATACCTTTTATCTCAGAGGCACTGAGAAGGGCACGGTGTCATACTCACCATTGTCTTCACCTTTTCACGTTGGTTAATTTAAGGGGTCATGTCCTTGGCAGGCAGAATTTGGTGGATTTTATTCAGAAGAGCCTAAATCAGCTTATTTGGTGCAGTGGTAACCAAGAGCCCTGGACTCTGAATTCATGCTTCAACAACTGGGCCAGGTGGTCAGCTTAATACCACTTAAGTCAGTCTTTTGGAGTTTTATTTATGTCTGAATCTTGCCTCTAAAACAGCCTCTTGGATTTGAATAATTAGCAGAGAGAATGTTTTAAATTTAAATCTTATGATCTCTTCTTCTTAGCATTTATGGAAAAGTTCAGAACATGTTTTTCTTTTCAGGTCAAGTTGAATAAAATACATTAAATGGGAATAAAGAGAGAAAACTGTTGATGTGTCCTTCAAATGCTCATATTAGGACTGTTAAGCACAAGACAGCTTAGAAATAAAAATTCAGCACACTTCCTCACAGACTTTATTTCTCTATCCTTCAGCATACAGAGAGCCACACTTCTCTGCCATATTTACAGTGATTTATGGGAGAAAATTTTAGAGACTCAAACAAATCACAGGAGTGTCCTCAACAGTTCTTGCAAAAGGGACCAGTGACAAAGATGACTGAGATAATTCCCTCCAAGCTTTCCACAGTAACTGGTAGTGCAAGGTGAATTAATCTCTCCTTTGTCTTCCCAGTAAGCATTAATTGGTGTAAATAGAAGTCAGCTGTTTGCCAGTTCATGACAGTAATTGTTGTTTCCTGCTCAATTTGTCTTCTATGGTGATGAGTACTCAAAATGCTCCTTGAAACATTTGTGTGTGCTCTTACTGCAGGCAATATGCCTTGATTCTTTCGAAATTGGTTTGGAAGACTGCCTGTTTTCTGTGCTGAAGGACTACACTTTAAAGCTTGCACTTAACTGATATAACTGAAAGACAGAAGCAGGGCTAAAAACTAAGCAAAAATATAAACAGAAAAGGAAGACACATACTGGAAAAGATTCCATAAGCTGTCTAGTTTAAGGATTTGGCTTCTCATACACACCAGATGCAGTTGTAGGAACCACAGTGTAGTGGAAGTGCTAAATCATGGCCTGAAACAGTGATTAAGCACCTGGTGGGAAGTCAGGGTCAACCCGGGGGTGCTCAGGTGCATGCAATGCCCTGAGTGATTGGAAGGGGTGGAGCCAGGATCCATCCCTTCCCAGATCTCATTTAGGGGTTGGCAGTGGAGGCAAGAGTATCTTGCTAGAGATCCCTGCCTACTGGAGACCTTCCCAAGGTAAGCAGCTCTTTTCTTTCATTTCTGTGTTTATGGTTGCTGTATTTGGGCTCATCCTCGTTTGCTGCAGCTGAAGACTTTGCATTGTTATTACTGTAGTTACTTTCCATCATGTTATAGTGTTACACCCAGCAAGTTGTGCTGGATCCTGTACCTTGGTTTAGATCACTAACTGGTGGATGCTGGGAGTAATTGCCTTGAGATATAACTCAGCTCAAGTTAATAAAGGTAATGTTATCAGTTTAGTCATAAGAAGTCAGTTTGACCAAGGGATTTAGCTGCCTAATCCCTGAATCATAAACCTTTTCAAAAATGTGAAGTTCCAGGCTTCAGTTACTATCATTTATCACTTGTAATAAGGTATTTCATTTATGTAGTTTTCGCTCAAGTAGGAACTAGTACTTAAGTTCACCTGAGGAAGGAAAGCTTCTTAATTGCTGAATTAAGAATTATTGCTTAACTCTTGCTCTGGCTAAGTTAATTTTTTTTTTTTTAACCCAAAATAAAGGGAAGCAGCTTGCAAGATGAGAGAGCTTTCACTTACTCTTTTCTCCCTCTCTTCCACAATCTATGTTCTACTCTTCAGGCACTCTGTTGAAAAGTTGTGTTTGAGTCTTAAATCAAGAGAGATGTGAGTTCAGGCCTTCCTGTGCAGGTGCTCTTGTTGTTGAGGATCTGGTAAGGATGTATGAGGGAAGCAGCATTGCAGCAGTCAACTGTGATTTATGAAGTGGCAAGCACCGAACAGTGGAAGAAGTTGTCATAGCTGTGATTTCAGTCTGGAGAGTAGCATCTTCCTGAAGTGCAGGGTAAGGGAACTTCAGTCCTGAGCAGAACTGCTGATTTTAGTTCTCAGATTTACTTTATTTTTTCCAAATGCTTTCTGTAAGGAAATTTCTGGATTTGAATTCAAACCAGTGTATTGTCTAAAGATGAGTGTTGCCAGGTAATAACACTGTCTAAAGAGAGTACTTTAAGAAGGCAGCTGATGAAGTCTCCCAAGCTTCAGTTTAGATTTATGACAGAAAACACAATACTTCTTTCTGAGCTTACTTACATGCATTTGTTCTTGACATATGTTTGTTAAAAGCTCAGTATTACAACTTAGAAGGATTGTATCTCTATATAACGCACCAAAGAAAGATACTTAAGCTTAACTCTTCTATTTGTTGCCTCATAAAGCAGAATTATTTTAGGATTTTTCTTTTAACAATGGCTTTCCAGCTTATGGGCTGAGGAAAGAGGGGAAGAGTTGTAGCCTTGTTGCCTTACTACTCTGTTTTGAATGATGAACTTAATGAAATGAGATGTTGCTGGAGGATGACAGTTTTCCTATTTGTTTGTACTTTCCCCAGGAGAGGATTACCTTCTCAGCTTATTTCACTGAAGGAAGTGCAGAAGACAAATTATGAACATGTGGTAATCTTTCTTCATGCCATGTGGCATAGGATTTCAGAGGAACATGAAGATGTATTATTGCATTCAGGGTGTAATTAGATGGTTGTGTAGTGAATGCACACAAGTATGCATAGAGTCTGTTCAGTGAATTATTAAGACTCTTTATCAAAGGCATTACAGAGTCAGATACACAACTTGTCTGAGTCATAGTTTTCAAATTTCTATAAGATAGGTAATAGTACTACTTGCAGCAGGATGAAAGGCTGTGTGTCCTGCATTCATGTTTTTTTGAAGTGCCATAAAAACTAAAATTTGAAATAAACACTTATTTCTGATTTTTTTTGTTGTTGTTCTTTCTTCCTTCCTTTTCTGTTTTCTATTTATAAGTAGCCTGCAGTCACTAAAAAGAAAGCATAGGAGATGATTCATTTCCAAAACAACACAACAGTAGAAAGCTTCTAGTGAAGATTTCGCACTTGGATGTATAATAAGCAATTGTAATTTCTCATCAATTAGTGATTTCTGAAGTGATTTGAAGTAGAATATGACATATAGAAAGATGACCATTAAATTGTCACAAAGATTCTGGATGCTAGCAGCCCCTGGCAGTAGGAAAGTGAGCTGCTGAGGCATGTTGGCATTTAAAGAGAAAGGAAAAAATACTTTTTTCTTTTCCCTCTGAGTTGTAAAAAATATATATGTGTATATATTTATGAGAAGTATGATTGTTTTAGAAAACGTTTTGATTTCTTTCTCCTGTAGAACAACTGTAGTGTATTAAGTTGAGAAGTTTTGTAACTTCTGAAGTGTGACTTTGATGTTTTCTTTGCCTGGAATAATTGAGAGCAAAAAAAAGTGCATGCATTTCTGCTTGAGGTAAATGAGAGCACACGTGGGGAATGCAATGGAAAGTTGCATGATAGTTTAAGAACAAACAAGGGAAACTACAACAGTTCTTAATTATTTTTATCTTGCTTGAAATGATAGCATATTAGTATATGTGCTACCTTATTCTTGCCTATTTTAGGTATGCTGATCTTAGCATTGCATTCAGATAGTAAAACTTTTTTCCTTTTGTGGATGCTTCTACCTTTATGTAGTATAAATCAGAAAGGAAATTGTGAGTCTAATTTGGCTGTGATATTACTAGAGTAAGATAGAATTCTACCGAAAACCGTGGAGCTGCACTGGGCAACAGGAAAGAGAGAAAAGACTTGTCAACCCTCTTTACCTGGGAGAATGTATTCTGCCTGGTACAAGGATCTACTCATACTTCAAATTCTAGGGCAAAAATATCTTCCTTTTGCTTATTGTGTGGAGCCATCAGGGCAAAGGGTTGTGGCAAACTAGGTCACCAGAGCTGTGGTCCTGTGGACTGGGGCTGCCAAGGAGAGAGCAGAACAGCAACAGGAAGCCCTTCAACCTAGTTAGTGATGCATGGGGCCACATCAACTTCTGCTGTGGCTATGTCAGGGCCCACAAGTTTGGAAGGTTGTACAGGAGCTATACTTGTTAGTATAGGTACTGTATGGTACCATCAAGTGCTGCAGGAAGTTCCGAAGAGATACAATGAACAGTGCTTTTTGGCAAAATTGTTACTACACCAGTACTTCAGAAGGAGCCTGTGGGCACTTCTGACACTTAAGTATCAATTGTCCTAATATGAGAGAAAAATGAGTTTCTAATCTTGTTCATTTGTGATTCATTGGATCTAGATGCAAGATAACACCTTGGAATTGCAGATTAAACTTTTCCTGAATCTATTTTATTTTATTTCATTGCTATGTGCTGCCATTCCTCACTTCCTTTTCGAGTGTTTATATACTGTCAGATAGTGTCTAGGTTCTCTCTCTTGGAAGCTATTGCATTTTAGTGAGAAGCTGAAGCATCCATTACATCTTTTATGTATCACAGAAGGGTATTATAAAGTTCAGTAGACACTTGAGAAGTGTTCTGCAATCCTTAGATGAAATGTACAGTGAAAACACACAAAATGGTTATTACCCATTGAATGCATAATTTTTCATGAGTGTATTTCATCAAATTACTCTTGGATAAAAGTATTCTTTTTTTTTAAAGACCACTTGAACTTGTTCACGTGTAGTGGTTAAATACAGTTTTAGGATGTGTGAAGTTTTTAACTTATTAAAATACTCATAATTAAAGGAAGAGTGATGCATCATTGCTCAAGATTGTATTTATATGAAAGTCTTACAAATTCTCAGTCCTACAACTCCTAGGAAGCAGAAAGGAAAAGTCTAAAAGTCAAGAACAGTGATTCTACTATTGTGAAGATTTCATCCATCATGTATGACTTTGCAGCCCATTCATTGTTTCCAAGATCAAATGGAATAGGCACAATAATTAGAAGATGAACTTAGTGTTCTGATCATCACTGTAAATTTGTCCTTTGATATAACACATTGTGGGAGGATGGATTGCCGAAATCCTGAGGCTTCATTAGTTCTGGAATTAATAGTTTGCACAGAAGGGCTGAAGTCAGGCTGCTCTCTTTAAATAAGGCTTTTTATATGTGTGACAAAGCTGGTTTCAGAGAACCCAGTGATCTGTGCTTTCCGATACCCAACTTGTTCAATTAGGTGGCTTTTCTAATGGAGTTTTCAAAACACAAGCACCCAGTACAGCATTGTGCCATCAGAAGTGATTTAGGGTTACATCATGAGAGCAAAATTAAAGCAAAAGTATACAGTCCTTCTTCTGTAATACAGAACATTTAATAGCAGCTGAGGATCTGGCTCTAATAAATAACTCATTAAGCTAGTGAACTTGTTTTTTCCCTTCTAGGTCTTTCTAAGAAAGTGTTTTTCGGGGTTTGAGTATCATAAGAGTGCAGCAATTTATGGTGTTACATCTCTTTTTGTACCTGCTGTTATCCTAGTCCAGTCACAATGGCACTGAAGAAAATGTCCAAGCCCTGCAGAATGGATTAGGACAGAAAGCAAAGCTAGGTGGGGAGAAATGATAGCTGATGGCGGGGTGGGAAGTACATTGCATTGTGTGCAAGAGAAATTTCTCCCTCTGGAGGGATCTTCTGTCGCTCTGTTGACTGTATTTAGGGTGGAGTATACTGGATATTGAAATCCCTAACACAGATGTCTCCTGTTACACACCTAAATGTATGTAAAATGAATGCAGACTTTAATTTCATTAGTTCCTGTATGATTGGATTGAATCTGGCCAAGGACACTAGGGGCAACAAGGAATGCTTCTACAAGCACCTCAATGACACAAAGAAGTCTAGGTGAAAAGTGTGCCATCTCCTGAGGGAAACAGACTTCGTTACCTGGGACAGTGAAGAGACAGAAGTACTGACTGCCTTCTCTCTCTCAATCTTGACCAGAAAACTGGCCTTTAGGAAAATGTTAAAAGCTAAAAGACAGTTTGGTTTTAAATTACCCATTAGTGCAAATTTCAGTAATACACTGTAACTTTCTACTTTTCCTGTTGCCTGAAATAACTTGTTCCCGTGTAAATTTTCTAAGCCTGTGCAGAATCCCTTTGAAACACACTATAGAAATTCCTTCTCTTGCAGAATTCTACGGTTTTTATTGTTGCTATCACTCTAGTTATACATAACTAGACTATAGCCTTTTTTAATTTCCCAAGAAAATTTCCAGAAAAAATAATTTCACATAGAGCAGAAGGAGGCTTCATTTTCCTTGCCTTGCCTCGCCTCACCTCACCTGTCATAATTTTAAAAGAGAAAGTTGCAATCAAAGCCAGTTTGCACCACGGTCATCTCACTGTGGAATATTTTAGCATCCACAGAGCCTCCAGTTCCAGTCTTTTCTCAGAGTTCCTTCTGGTTTCTTCAGGTTTTCACCTGGGGATTTGACAGACTGGGAAGGGTATCTTCACATTTGCTAACTCTGACTAATTTTTTTTTTTTTCTGATCCTTATCGAACCTATGTAATCTCTTAACATCTGCAACATTCAGTAGTGATTTAACAATGAGAGAAATATCTCCTTTTACACATTTTGAACTTGGTAACTGTAACTGTTTGAGAAGAAATTGCAGGAGTTGTAATAATGATTCCAAACGATGTTGAGAATGCTGAGATTTTTTATTCCTTAAACCACCTAGGTGTAAGGGTTATTATTATAAATATGGTAATAATGAACTGTAATGATCCAGGAGGAACTGTCATTGGGCCTTCCCTGGCTCCCATTTGTAACCTTACCTTCTTTTCCAAGATGACTAAGTATGATATGCGATAACACTATTTTCTACTGTCTGAAACAGCCTACGATCTTATTTATTCTTACATATTCATCAGAAATATACTGTCAGCTGTAAATAACAGAATTGGATTGTAGGCACTTTGTATTTAGCTGTCTCCTATCTGAAACACATTAACATCCTTCTGTATTTAATACAGTATTTCCAGATGTCAATATCTCTTCTTCTACCAATGCATCACAATTACCAGTAGGCAATGTAATTAAGAATGGAGTTACAGGATTTTCAAATATATAATGCTATAATACTAGGTCTGAAGATGTTTTCTGAAATTAAAACATCTTTTTATATGATGCTCTGCTTTTTTTTTTTTTTTTTTTTTTTTGCCAGCTTGCCATCTGCTGTACGTGCATTCTTAACAGTGACTCGCTGACCTTTAATTTGTTTTCTGATTAATCTGATGTCATGCCACTGTCAAATTTGAACTTAAATTATTGACTTTGGAAAGATGCCAGTGTTTGGATTTTCTGGTTTGTGTATATTTTCAAGCTTGTAGCAATTAGAAAAAGAATAATCCAGCATTTCCAGGCAGCACTACAGGATATCTGTAATGAATGAAACAGTGAAGAACCATTCCTTATTCACAGTTATGAACTGAGGAAACACTACAGATGCAAAGAATGTTTATTTCCTTAGGTAGTTTTGGCTTTGAAAATTCTCAGACTAGACTTCTGAGGCTGGAAGAGTCTCACACCATTCAGTCTGACACTCAGGTCTCAGGCTGGAGGGCTTCCACGTGGTGTTTGTAGGATGGAGGAGTTTCCTGAATGATGGTGCTCAACCAAACCACCCACCCATGCAGTTCCTTAGCATACTTTACATAGGCAGCTAGTACCGTCATTGTAAAGAGTTCCTGGAGTGGAAATGTGTTTCTCTTGTTTGTAATTTATGCAGTTAGTTACCTTTGTTGCTAAAGCTGCACCAAGTCTTTGCTCAGTATTGTCTTTCACTACATTAAACTTGGATGAACTTGATAGGTGTGTGCTCTTCCACTAAGAAAACTATTGAGACAAGGCATGGAAAGGCAATGAATCTAAGTGCTATAAATATAAATAAATAAATAAATAAATATGTATATATTATGTAAACAATGTTCAAACAAAAAGGCAGGCTCTTTTCTTGGCCCCTGTCTCACAGCTTGAAGAAAACTGGTTTAGAACTGCATGTTTTACCTTACTGGGTTTCTCCTCAGGAGGAGTGTTGAACAAAAAAGGCAGCGATGAATTAATTTTTAATGTTATTTGAATTGCTCCCATGTTTGAAGAAAAAAATCAAACCTGAAGACATGCTTTATGAATGTTGAGAAAGCTGTGATCTTACTACATGAATTCCTGATTTGCGTTTCAGCCAGAAAATTATCCATGCATTCACTTCCTATTTAAACTACATGATTTAGGTTAATTAAAATCAGGACTGGGCCTAAAAATAAACTACACACTTGTATTATTTATGCACTTCAAACAATGTTCTACCAGGCTTAATTGTAGCAGTTATTGTCAGATAATATAGGAAATGATACACATGTTAACTACTAGAGCATATATAGATGAGCAGCATATATGAGTGACCATTTCAAGTGATTTATATCAATGTAGATTTACCAATGCTGAAAATTAGATGACTGGGAAACCATGAGGTGAAAAAGTGAGTCATGGATTTCCATCAAGGAAAATGTCAGTAGAACTATCTTCTTTGTAAAAGGTGCAACAGATACATGTACTTGGTTATTTCACTTTACACAGATTAAGATGACTTACTTTACATTAGTGATTTAGATTACAAAAGAATAGTCCTCTGGTAAAGTGTTGGTACTCTAGTAATTGTATACATGCTGAGCTTCCAGAAACCACCTTGAAACTTTCCCCTGATCTTAGGCACAGTTTTCTACCTTAAGAAGTTAACTTTAAATATGACTCTGACTTCTAAATTTAAGCAAAAATAAAGGTATGAAACAGACTTCAGTTGTTATGTACACATTTACTTATGGGCATCCATCAGTGGGTGGTGAGATGTTGCATTGCTAGTGGGGCATTGATCTGTGAGCAGCTGTATTGTTAGCTGAGCGGCAGGTGGCAAGTAATTGCATTGTGGATATATAAGTAACTATATATATAGTTATGATTGGATTTCTGTTTCTGTTTTCCTTTTCTGTCTTTAGTAAATAGCTTTTTATCTCAACCCTCAAGTTCTGTTTGGTTTCCAGTTCTCTCTCTCTCTCTCATCCTGCTGGGAAGGGTGGAGTGAGTGAACAGCTGTGCAGCGCTTAGCTGCCTGCTGTGTTAAACCACAACAAGAGGAAAGGAACACTTTTGTAATTTACCTCTATCATTCAATCACTTAAGTAGCCTAATCATCAGTATAATTGATGTCAATTTATTGCATTCAGTATGGTGAGATTCTTGTTTCAGCCTTGCCTAATCTGTAGGCTTGAGTCAAACACAGGGTGGAAAGGTCAAGGGAGGATACTTGCTTTTGTTCCAAAGATCCAATCTCATATCTGATGGATTTGTTTTCATAGCATCACAAATGCTGGAAAAGACCCACAGGATTGTCCAGTCCAATCTTTCACCCATCACCAATGGTTCCCACTAAACCATGTCCCTCAACATAACGTCCAGACATTCCTTGAACACCTCCAGGGTCGGTGACTCCACCACCGCTCTGGGCAGCCCATTCCAGCACCTGACCACCCTTTCAGAGAAGCAGTATTTCCTAATGTCCAGCCTGAACCTTCCCTGGCGCAGCTTG
>PPHD01027452.1:0-11166 GCA_002909625.1 Bambusicola thoracicus
AAGGCCAGGTTGGGTGAGGCCCTGGGCAACATGGTCTAGTAAATGGGGTGGTTGGTGGCCCTGCCTGGCAGGGGGGTTGGAGATTGATGATCCTTGAGGTCCCTTCAAACCCACGCCATTCTGTGATTCTGTGAAGTCTTTCTGTTCCATGTGTTGTCTATTCATCTTACAGATTGCATTGGAATAATTAGACTGAAATTTCCTTTTCATTCACAAACCATCACAGGATGGGCAGTAGCACAAGAAACTGCCTCAGATTTGCCCAAGTAGTTCTGATGATGTCAGCATAATTCAGTTTCTAGCAGTCCAGTGCTGCCAGGTTTGCATGTTGCTAGTCAAATACACTTCAGAAATAGTTGCAGAGGAGTTCTGTGTTTGTTTTTTTTTGTTTGTTTTAAATCCACCTCAGTGTGTGTGGGGATGGGGAGGCAGTTCTTGGCCCTACGCTGCTTTGGCCGTCCCATCCAGTTTTCCCTTTAATGTTTTCCACATGTGGTTGTGAAATCCAGTGTCTGACTTCTTTTCTAAATATAGAGTCCCCATTCTTTTAAAATAATTGATGCAGTAAGTCTCGCTTGTTTTCAAGACCTTTCTTTCTACTTCTGGAAGCACTGAGCATTTCTCTGTTGTCCATTCTGCACAGTCACTTTTCAAGTAACTTTATTATTCTTTTTGTTTTACTGTGTTTTGGTGTAAGTAACTATTTGGTTTGGCTTTGAAACAGAAAGTATGCTAACAAAGATTGCTTTCCTTCAGCAATGGAGGAGTAGCCACCGAGGAGTGGGCTGTGCCCACAGTTAACACAGAGCGTGTTCTTCACACCTTCTGCTTGTAGAACAAAGATAGTAATGATGGTGTTAGCAAAGATGAAGCTTACTGTTTTCTCAGTTCAATTCTGAGCAAGTAGCTGTTGTGCCTTCACTGCAGTACCCAGCTGTAACCGCCTTATGTAGTTCTGCATTATTAATGTGGTTAAATGGAATCACCTGTAAGTGAATGTCTTAGCTTTGCCTCTCACTAACAATGCTGGACTTTGACTCAGAGGTAAAAAGTGATCAAATGTAAACCTGGACTGCAGAACAGCCAGCAGTTGGCTATTGAATGAGTTTGCTTTCCTAGTGGTGAGACATCGTGTCCTTACATTCTCTGTACAAAAGGCAGGAAACTGTCTATGATTTCAGTAATAGGCTTTAAACAAAATCTGAGACTCTGAACAGCTCTCATCGCATTAGCAGTGCTTTCCATTGTCAAATTTTCAGTGAGTTATTACATAATCATTCAGAAACAATTCTGCCAGTGTAGCTTTGAGCGTTTGGAGGCCTGCAGCTCCCCCAGGCTGCTCCCCTCTTGGCACAGTGGGGAAGCAAAACTGTAAATGGCACTTTAAAGCAAACGGTTCTGTTCGTAAAGAGAAACAATTGCACAGGTCTGCAGTTGGCTGTTACACTTCATGATGGTCTTTAAAAAGTGGACAGTTCTTCCTGGAAAATAAGCATATACAGATATATGAAGTTATTTTCAAATGGCCCGGGCTTCATCCTGCTAATGTAAATATTCTGCATACCTTGGAACAAGTTGCAAAAAAATGATACGCAAAGATAATGGCACTGGGTTTTGTGGAAAAACCCGGTGTTACACAGAGAAAAGGATTGTTTACTTCTTTATCTGTATGGTTCAACAAGGCAAGTCTGATTTTGGGCCTACACTGTTGCAAAGTACACATTGCATTATCTGTATTGCTGAATTGATCTCGCTGTTTAGTGTCGTGGTTCTCCCTTCTGTTTTAATAATCACGTAGAAGTCTGGAAAACTGCCATAATTGCAATAAAAAGGCAAGGCTGACTTCATTGTTTCCTGGCTAGCTCTCTCCTAGGCTGCAGTGAACCTGCATATGCCCTTTGAAAATGTTACTGACAACATTACACGGTTTCATTCTGTACTATTTAATGAATTTGAGAGGTGAGGTGGTTAAAGGCTCAGGGTACAGTGTCAGTGAAATAGTCAGAAGTGGCATGTGTGCCTCAGTCTCCTATAGGAATGTTTTTGTTGGAAAGATTTCAAGTTTGCCACAGACAGAGAACAGGTTTTTGCTTTTTGTATTGGACTTTCAGCATGACTGATTGCATCCAGTTCTGTGTGCAGGTGGACAGGAGCTCGCTTCACAGCGACATGAAATTCTAGGAGCGTGGTGTGCACGGAGGATGTGCAGTGCTGGTTTAAGCCTCAGACATGTGGTCAGAGCCTCTTTGAACCTCTCCACAGTCTTCAGGATGTGAGTGGGAGTATTCTACCACTTACAAAAGCCTGAGGTGACTCCTGAAATGTCTCTTACGATGAGCCTTGGATACTGTTGGTTTCTCAGAAAAGAGTTTTACATTTTAGGTAGGATGATTATGGAGAGCTCAAAATATATGATGTAGTACACAGTGCTCTAGAAATCTGGTCACAAAAGAACTGTGGTGTGATCCGTGACCTACGAGCTGCAGAGCAGTGAGTTCTGTCATTGAGAGGTATATTTCTCTTGATGCAAGCAATAGTAACGGAAGTATTGCCAAAATACAAGAGCAGGGAATGGCTTTTCTTACCAGGCACCCCCTGTGCTGTGTGTGCATGCTAGTACTGATGAGAGAGACAGCAGCTCTTTGATCCGATATGAGCAGTTATGCTCTCTGCTTAGACAGGGTTCCTCCCCTTCGATAAGGGAATTTTCTTTTCGACAAGGAAATTTTCTCAAGAATTTTGTGATTAGATAAACCCAGGAAGAACTACTTCTGGTGCGTGATTGGCTTGCCTGTGCCCTCTTACGGGCTGTGGGATTGTGTTCCTCTTGAATCCCCATTGGTCTGGGCAAGAAGTCAGGCTGTGAGTTTTGGTAGGGATGCAGACTTCCTAGTGAGAGTGCAATATCTGGTAGAATATGTAAATCTTATCTTACCATAAGTCCTTAGGAAGGTAGGAATTATGTACACATCCCAGCATCAGGGTGCCCACGTGTCCCCAGTATGATCATCAGAGAAAGGAAACAGAATCCATCAAATGTACAGAATGCCTTTCCAGTCTTACTAAAGCCTCCTTTATAGGCAGACTGCCTAATTCTTTATGTCCAAGTGTCTCAGCAGTACTACAACCAATAACCTCACCAGGATGTAGTCCTGGTCAGGAATGCATGAGAGGAGGATGACATACGCTGTTGTAATAAGCAGATTTTTACTCTGCAACCAAACCATGAGCCTGAAGAAGGAAAGAGGAAACAAAAAAAGCGTAGCTAAGCTGGGGCAACAGCTAACCTAAACAAATTGCTGCCACTGTCTTTTCCTTACAGGGGTTTATTGTAATCGTGAATTGAGTCCCGTGGGCTGTTGCTTTAAAAACAGAACAAAGTATAACAAAAAACCAACCTCACCACTCACCAACAAACCTGTAGTATTGAGAGGACGTGCCTGTTTCTGTCTTTTTCAAGCTAAAAACTACATTTTGGTGTGTGGTTTAATTGTAAAGTAAAAAAGCCTCTCTTGCTTCCTTTCTAAAGAAGCTGCTCCAGGGTATTTGCTCTTGAAATGTACTTTTCTTAGCTTTGCCTGTCATTTTGAGTTTGTGGTGAACTGTCAAGTAGAAAAAAGTCTTTCTTCAGCCAAACTGTAACTGTATTGCAGTCCTCCATAAGAGGACTTCAGGAAAGCCCTGACTTTGTCAGCATCCCAGGATCGTGTGTTTGAAGACTTTCAGAAAGGTATCTCACGTAGCGGCTGATCTCACTTCTCTTCTCTACTTGTCCATCATCAGAGCTGTGATGTCTGGACAGGGGATGCCACTGAAGCTTAAGCAAGCCTGTGTTTGTCTGTACCGTGTAAACCTATGGACTGAGACAGCTGGGATGGCAGTAAAGCTGCAGCTGAAGAGTAGTGTCTTGTTTCTAGTGTACTGAGAACCAACTGAGGTGTTAGCAGAGCAAATTGTTTTATGACCTTGAGTTTTCTTGAGCTAGGATAGAATGATAGTACTTCTTTCTAAAGAGGAAGGCATGCAATAAGGTCATAGTCCCAATAGTTTGAGGCATTGAAGCTCTGTCATTTGACTGTGCGCATCTGGATTAGAGACAGAGATGATTTTGATTCAAGAACGTTCTTCTGTATTGAAACGTTTTTAGGTGATGTCTGACCAAAAGGTAAATAAAGCTTTTGGGAGCTCTTCCCAGTATGGAGACTCTGAGAGGAGAAGTCTCCCAAAGGAAAAGAAGCTTTGTTTCCCACAGTACTGATCAGTTCTTGTAGTTGGATTTCAGGTTTTTGTACTGGAAGTGAAGTTGAGCTGCTGAAGGATAACATGGGGGTTCTTGAAGCTGAAGAGATAAATGTATGCTGGGATTGTTTTGCTTAAGAGATTCTACCAAGAAATAAGAGGAATCCAAAAAATCTGTTTCACTTGGCTGTAACTTTCATGAATGCTAACAGAGGTCCTGCAAGGGGGTGGAGATATTTTAATCTGATCAGTTTGCCAAACTGATCACTGCCTTGCTGAGAGGGGTCATTTCAGCAAAGAGTGGAAGTCAGCTCTTGCAAGAGCTGCAAAGGTATGACGTGAAGGATTACTTGACTCATAACTAATTGTTCTACAGGTGATCATGCACAGTATTATATAATATCATACCAACGTAATCCGAAGGCGGTGTGTGGTGACTCACAAATTCTGTATTCTCCGTTTTTATAAGGGGTTCTATTTAAGTGGTTCTTTTCCTTTCAAATGCTGAAGTGCTTAAAGTAGCAAAAAACCCTTATCCTGTTTTGTGTCAATTATCTCTCCAGTCCTAAGTACAACTCCTGAATGGCTGTAGCTACTTTAAAAGTAAATCTCCAGGTGAATGAAAGAAGGAAAGAGGAACTTTCCTATTCTTGGAATATTCTGTAGGAGTATTTTTCCATTCCGTGCATTTTCGAAATGCAAACTCCAGCATGCATTTAAGAAGCACTTATTAGATGAGTCCTCCAGTGTGAATATTTTAATGTGTTCATTGAGTTTTTGCGACTGTTCATTTTAAGTCTCAAGGCCACTTCATGCATGAGCTCATCGTACAGAGGTAAAAACAAGTGCAGTGACGTTCATAGTTGAATTCTAAATTATGGGAGGATTGTATAACCAGTGGAAATCCGTTCTGTAGGCTTTTTGGGCTTCCATACCTTGCAATACACTTTTCCTCAGGGTATGCAGCCTGGAGCTATAATTCTGGCACGAGCAGTCATAGAATCACAGAACCACAGCGTGATTGGGTTGGAAGAGATCTCACAGCCCCACCCCTGCCGTGGGCTGTCTGCCCCCCAGCTCAGGATGCCCAGTGCCCCTCCATGGCCTGGGGTACCTCCAGGGATGGCACCCACAGCTCTGGGCAGCACTGCCAGCGCCTCACCGCCCTCTGAGCAAAGAATTTCCCCCTAACACCTTACCTCAACCTCCTCTCTTCTATTTGAAAACCATCCCCCCTTGTCCTATTGCGATCTGCCTGCATAAAAAGTCGCTCTCCCTCCTGTTCATAAACTCCCCTTAAGTAAGGAAGGCTGCAGTGAGGTCTCCCCAGAGTCTTCTCATCCCCAGGCTGAGCACCCCAGCTCCCTCAGTCTGCCTATGTAGGAGACGTCTGTGAACACAGTGGGTGCTTAAACTGCGGTGAGAACAAGAAGAGTAAGGCTTATTGGAAGCGGACAGCATTGCACAGGACGTTCACTTTTGCTCTTCTAATTAATATACGCTATTTGTTAAAATGTGGCTAATACACTGTAAAGCAGGCAGTGTAATCATTCGACACATTTGTTGAAAACTTGGCAGTATCTCATCCTTAATATTTGGCTATTTAAATATATTTTGTGCCTTTTGTTGCTTTTCTTTTGAGTTGAACCTCAGTTTACACTATAAAATAGATTACATGTAAGATAAAAGAATAAGTCCGCTATATGAACTCTTTGCATGGTGCCTGGGGGGACAGGGATCTGAGAAAGCCCTCTGAGGACACTTGGGAGGGAAGAGGAACAGTCACAGCAGTACCTGCCAGTGTCCCTGGGTTGGGAAAGGGCTGTGAATCTCTTCTCTCACTTCCTGCCCTTCTGAACTGAAATGGATTCTGCATATCCTCAGGCCCAGATACATCTCTCATCTGAGACAGAGGGATCACCAGAGGGAGGAAAACTGAATGAGCTTTGAGATCACCAGAGGGAGGAAGGCTGAATGAGTTTTAGCACCTGGCTTGGTAAGTCTCACGTGACCTTGCTTTGCCCCCAGACTCCTACTTATTTCTGTAGAGTACCAAGCTTTCTAAGATTAACAACAAACATCTCTACCACTCATTCTTTAAAATAAAATAAACAATCAGTAGTGGACTTTGCATAATTTGTGTCAGTGCTGACATAAGGCTTCTGGGCAGTACAGGGAAAATAACCTTTTGCCACCCCAGAAATAAAGCTTTTTTTTTTCCTCATTAATGAAATGGTGAAGTGTGGGCTTAGAGCAGAGGCAGAGCAGTTCTGTTAAGCATCACACTCCCTGCTAAGCACGATACATTGTGGTAGATGAGGTCTGCAAAGCCAGTACCCTGTGGCTCCAGTTCTGTCCGTCCTTCTTCCAGGAACAGGTTGCCCAAGGAGGCTGTGGATGCCCCATCCCTGGAGGCATTCAAGGCCAGGCTGAATGTGGCTCTGGGCGGCCTGGTCTGGTGGATGGCAACCCTGCACATAGCAGAGGGTTGGAACTAGGTGATCATTGTGGTCCTTTTCAACCCGGGCTATTCTGTGATTCTCCCT
Organism: Bambusicola thoracicus; assembly: GCA_002909625.1. Classification (NCBI taxonomy): domain Eukaryota; kingdom Metazoa; phylum Chordata; class Aves; order Galliformes; family Phasianidae; genus Bambusicola; species Bambusicola thoracicus. The sequence goes on from PPHD01027452.1 coordinate 6,786, forward strand.
CATCTCACGTACAGGTATCTCCCTCTGTAGGCCAAAGGGGAGGGATGGGAAGAGGGGTGCAGACCAAACTGCACGCTGCAGGGATGGACAGCTGCCCTCAGAGCCTCTCCTCCAGCTGTAGCAGTCTGGGCAAAGGCAGGCACAGAGCAGGGCTGGGCATCAGAGCAGCTGCACTAGGGCTGCACGCTGCGGGTGTCGGGGATGCTGCTTAGGCTCTGTGCATTGAATCAGCTGGAGAGGGTGCTGTTTGAGGTGCTCAGTCATCACCAGGATCTTTGAGTATATGTTTTACTTGTTTCTAAAAACAGTCCTGTCTGGAAAGCTAAAAGCTTCTATAGCAGCTGCAGAAATCTGCAAGCGCCTGGCTCATACCATAGGTAGTCATTTTGTGCCACATCATTCACTATTCCAGGTGGTGTTAAGGCAGTAGCAGAGAACTTTGCCTGTGATTTCATAGTTAGTGGTCTGATTTGATTCCCAGAAGTGCCTTTAAGGGAAAGGAAACACACAAATAAAATGAAGCCGTGAAACTGTATTCTATAGGTTGCTCTGAAAGTAATGCCTCCCATTTATTTCCATGGAAACCACAACAAGTGCAAAGAGCACAAGAACACTATTTGATAGAGCAGATTGTCAGCTACGAAGCACTGTTTCTCAGCATAGTCACTACCATTAGCTATGCCTTTTTGTCCAGCAAAGGACAAGAGCACTTGTAAAAATCTGCGTGGCCACCCAGAATGTGGCTTTTCCTTCATGTCAGTGTCGCCACCGCTGAAATGCACCACCCACCAAATCACTGTGCTCCCATCCGCTGTTTAAACATTCATGTTCATTTTGCTTCATATGCACTTCCATGTCAGATGCCATTCTGTCAGACTGCCCCTGTGCTGCCATCTGTTGAAGGGCAACAACATGGAATGGATTGTAGGTGGGAAGGTTCAGCCTCTACTGCCATCCCACCACCATCTGCCTCTGACGTCATGGGCCAACGTCATGAAACAGGCGTTACTTTCGGAGCAGCCCTGGTACTGAATACAGAACACAGTATTTGTTTGGGTTAGTAACTTGCACGTTTGCTGTTGATCCTTTATGTTGGCTTTCATTTTGGTTCTGCAATAAGATCCTTGTTTTAAAATAGACGAAAAGCCACAACTCATCAGTCTTGTTTCAGGATCTCACTGCTGATTTAAGATTGCTGCTTCCCAGTCTCAGTTTGTTATTAACTTGGAATTTTTTCTCCCTAAGGAAATAATCTTCAATGTTTTAGCTGGATACAGTTTCCCCTATGGGGAAGTGATATTACAGAACATCTTCAACTGCTCTTAGGGTGTTACAAATTTTCTGGAGCAGTAACAATTAATATACAAATTGTGCTACAAAGTGAAAGTCTGCTTTTCATGGTGAAGTACCTCATTACGGTGTAGTGCAGCTGTGTCCAGTGGAACGCAGCTACTGAGCACCGTAAGTGCTCAGGTGTTTCTTTTGCAGAGTTGGGAAGGAAGAGTCACCACTCATGCTGAGATCTCCATCGTGCTGAGATGCAACTGCCTGGTGGTTCTGAAGGTTCTCTTTGCTGTAGAGGTTCGATGTAGGTTTCATAACAACAGGGGCTTACTTCATTGCCCCAGGCCAAGGGGTGTGTTTGTTTTGTGTTGGAGAAAGATCCAGCCTGCTGTAGTTCCAAAAGCAGCCTAACTCTGGGAGTAAGGAGCTTTGTAGTGGTTATTTTGTCTCGCTGCCTCCGCAGGGAAGCATAATATGTAGAGTACACTGCTGTAACCAGTTGTCTCAGGACAACCAAAACAGGGATGTATCATGGTGAGAGGATGGAGGAATGAAGGCGTTGCCTGCTGTGGGAATTGGAGAATGGTGGTTTTCAGTGCATACTCCCTTGAAGCCCGCTTTGGGTTGCATGCTGCTTCAGTGACATGGTACTGCTACGCTTTAACCATTCTCAAAGTGTTACTTAAAAACAAACAAACAAAAACCAAACAGCAGATAGTTTTTCTGACAGATCTGGTGTTAAGCCTGCTTGTGCAAGATTGAATAAGATCAAGTTGGCTCATAGGTCAGTTAGAAACTTTGACATGCTGCTCTTCCTCAGGATCTGAGCTGTTATTTGACATCATCATTACTATTAGTCTAATCTGGCCATCATTCAGCCATAACATGCAGCAGGTGCTAACGGACTAGAAGTACTCAGTCTAACCACGCACTTTGGGGACTAACCATGCTGTAAACCGCACAGTCTAACCATGCTGGCTGCCTTAAAGGCTGCTTGCCATCTAGTGGCTTAGATCTGTTAATGACAGAAGGCTGTAAGCGGTAAAGCTGATTCCTATTGAAAACAGCTGAAGGGCTGTTTCTCTTTCAGCTTCATGAGGTGACAGAGCTTAAAGAGGAAGTGGAGAGGTTAAGGAGCATGACTGGTGCAGCGACTCCCGGCAGCACCCACAAGAGGGGCACTGTAGTGATCCACCCCATGGAGTGGTGGACCCCCGGCCTGCCACCATTAGGCATAGGGAGGGTACCTAAGAGATGGGGAGGAGTGGAAACAGGTTCCTGCTCAGCATTGCTGGAAAACTCCCTCCCTCGGCTTCCCAGCTGCCCTCACACAATGGATTTGGGGCTTTGGAACTCAAGGGCTAGCTAAGTGAGGAAGAGATGGAAGGTGCACCTATGGCGTTGTCTGGGGCAAGGCAGTTAACTCCACGCTTCAAGACTGCCTCTGCCAAGAAGGACAGAAGGGTGACTGTCGTAGGCAGCTCCCTACTGAGGGCAACAGAGTCCCTTATGTCAGATAGACCCTACCTGCAGGGAACTGTGCCTCCCTGGAGCCCGGTCAGGGACATTGCCAGAAATCTTCCTGGCCTGCTTCACCCCTCTGATTATTATCCACTACTGATAGTGCAGGCTGTAGTGATGAAGTTGCTGAGAGAAGTCTGAGGGCTGTCAGAAGGGGATGAGGGTGGTTGGCGGATGGAGTGGGAGTACAGGTGGTGTTCTCATCTATCTGTTCAGTGACAGGGAGGACCACAAAAACGTATGCAATAAATACATGGTTGAGAGGTTGGTGCCACTGCAGGAGTTTTGGCTATTTTGACCATGGGTGGCTTACTTGGCACCTGGCCTGATGGCTGCAGATGGATCCCATCTGTCTCAAAGCGGGAAGCAAATCCTAGCCCAGGAGCTAGCAGGGCTCATTGAGAGGGTTTTAAGCCAGGTATGAAGGGGAAGGGGATGAAATGAGGTTCACTAAATGAGCTTGGGGAAACAGTGCCAGGGTTGGGAGCAAGGCCAGTGACTCAGCCGAAAGGCATTTACACCAATGCATGCAGCATGGGCAACAAGCAGGAGGAGCTGCAAGCCATTGTGCAGCAGGCAAACTATGAGTGCACCCTTAGTAAATTTGCTGGGGACACCAAGCTGGGAGGGAGTGTCGGCCTGCCTGATGGTAGGAAGGCCCTCCAGAGGGATGTAGACAGGCTGGCTGCCTGGGCTGAGGCCACTGGGATGAAGTGCAACAATGCACGAGGGAGGAGATGGTTTTAGTTTTCTTCTGGAGAAAATAGAACAAGAGCTGAACTTTCAATTACTGCCATTTAATTTTTCATTTTTTAAATGAAAATCACCACAAACAATTTTCCTGTAAAAATAAGAAGTTCTTCTATAAAAACACGTTTTCTACATAGGAACATCTGTGTTGAAAAACTCACCAGCTGTATCAAAATCCTATTTTGCAGCCCAGCAGAGCAGCTGGTGCTTGCTGTCTGCCCCTGCCACGTGGCGCAGTGCTGGCAGAACAGTCTGTGCCTCTTTGGGACCTGCCTGCTCACAGTGCTGACACAGCCATGCGGGTTTCCTTTATGCCATGTATCTGAAGCTGCCTTTCTCTTCCAGGCAAAGCCTTTTTTCTGCGTCAGGATTACTTTGCTCATGTAACTAAAGAGAGTTTTTGCTTACTTTGGTACTCTGGTCCATTACTGTTTCTTCCTCCCTCTGCAAACGTGAGGGCATCCTCATCACGTCCTGTTGGTACTGGGTGTAGGCCAGAGGGCTTCCACCACAAGGAGACCCAGCTGTGCTGGCAGTGGTGCTGCAGAGCAGAAGAACACATGGGCTGTGAAGCCGTGTTGAGGTAGGCCAGGCCCAGAGTGCTCAGGGCAGTGCAGGACGGCAGTGGATGCAGAAATAAAACACGGGCTGTCTGAACTGTGGGTTGTATTATTCTGTGCTTTGCCGTTTGGTCAGATGTAGGCCAACTCAGAGGGTTTAAATCTATAAGAAAGAAGCCTACTCTAGCTATTACTGTAGGATACAGGATTGAAGTCTTCTCCCTTGTTTGGGATGCTGCGTGGCTGCATTGCAGAGAGTAAGATTT
>PPHD01027453.1:0-11165 GCA_002909625.1 Bambusicola thoracicus
GCTTCAAGGAACACTAACAAACCTAATAAGAAAAGGCTACAGACTCTGTACTGTACCTGGCATCAAAACTATTTTAGCTTCATGTTCTCCAATTAATTTGTGCAAATACGTATTCTTTATGAAACTGGCATCTCTTGACCTCTTGGAAAAGCAGAGCTGGCAACCAATATGATGCAATTTGAGGCAAATATCTCGTTTATGTGATCTTTTTCCTGTGCTATGGCGAAGATCTTCTTGAGAACTATGGGCCTGTTTCCTCGGCATGCTGTCAGGCCCTTGCTGTAGTGGAGATGAGCATGTGAATGCCACTGGGAGCATGTCATAGACAAGAGTAAAACTGCAGGTATAGGTAGCACGTAAGGGGTAAGTGTAACTGCACAAGCCAAGAGGAATAGGTTACCATTGTGAAATGTTCCCTGGAAGCCCTCTCTGATGTTTGGAAAGGTTCTTCCATGACATCTAATGGAGCATCATCCGGCAGAACTGGGGTCCTCTTTTCAACACCTAGTTCTCCTATGTTCCTTGATACAGCAAAAGCCTTATGTCTGCAAAAATATGCATGGAAAGTGGTGAGTGATTCTAAACCCACGTTTTTGGATTAAACAAGTTATTGTCAAGAGTTATGACAGACGTATGATCTTTGAACATGGGAACTGTATATACAAGTGTTAGTGTAAATATTGTTAAAGACAATTAAGAGGTCACGAGGAACATCACAGGAAGTTTTCAAAGTATGGGTAAATTTAAATAAATTTCCAAAACATGAGAGATATATTTGGAAATAAAAATATTTTTTTGAAAAAGAAGAACTAGTAAAATAATAAAGAAAAGAAAATAAAAATTAAGCTCCTAAATATTTGAGGCATCTCTTGACTTTCAGTTCCCTTATTTCTCTTCTTTGCCCTTTATGCTAAAGGTTATCTATCACGTTGCATGTCTAGAAACCTCCATCAAATGGCAGTGAACACAGAACTTCATAAAGTTTCCACAACAGAAGGTATCCCGAAGTAATGCCACCATACCTTCCAACCACTATCTCAGTTTCCTCACGGCATGGCTTCGTTTCAATCTTAAGATTTTTCAGTTTCACATCTATCTTGGCATCAGACTTCATTGGCATTCTTGTCCGGACCTCGCCTTGAATTTCAACAGCGTGTTGAAAGTATTCTGTGTTGACACCCATCGTTGCAACTGTATGCACATATAAACTGAAATAGAGCGATGTGGTCATATGTAAGAAAGGTCTTCATTTTAACATTGAGTTCTCTTTCATAAAAAAAACCCAAACTTCCATCTGTAACTCAGGCATTCGAAACCTGCCATACCTGGGGTTTAAGTCAGACCGAATCTGCACGGTGGATTTAAGCAACTGAGAAACTCTAAAATCTCCGGTTAAAGGCGGCGTCATCTTTCCATCGACTGCAAAAGTCAGAGCAGCATTTTAAAATAGTAACATTAAAAGGACTGGAGTGTAAGCAAGATGCAGTTTTCAGAAAGAGGTAATATTTTCTCTTAATACAATGAAAATGGCTGAGAAACGGGGCATGACTTTGAGATTAAAGGTCTTTCTTTCAAGTCTGAAAAAGAAAAAAACTGTACAGAAAATTTGTTCTGTGTTCAAGTGCTTCAGCCTCCAACTGTTTCAGTGCTGCTGCTGCTGGGCTTTGCACTGAGGACCCAGAACTGGGCGTAGAACTTCTGGTGCAGCCTCAAATGCGCTGAGTAAAGGAGGAAAAGCCTTTCGGAGCTCGCTCTGCTTCAACTTTGGCAGCCAAGGATGCAATTGGCGTCCATCACCACAAGAGCACGCTGCTGATTCACCATCAACTTGTCCACCAGGCCACCACTGGTTACTATTAAACGTACCTTAACACAGCATTATACTACGTGCAAAAATATAATGTCAAGGCAGAATCCAAATTCTATTTCTTTTGTTAAAAAAAAAAAATGCAGAATAGGACATTTTTGTTGCTCACATTTTCATTTGCTCTCAGTTTGGGATGAACCTTCACAGGAACTGACTCACCGAGATTTGACGTGAAGGGTTTCACCGAGAGGCAACTCCAAGTTGGAGTTATCTAGCTAGAAACCAGAGATAATTCTCAGTGAACTAATCTTAAAACAGGAAACCAGAAGTTCCTCTATCATACAGCCGATGCCGCTCTCAGGATAGTGTGCCTGCCTTCAAGCTCAGGAAGCTCTACCAAATTCAGGAAACACTACGGATCAGAAATTCAGCTTCAGTGATACAAACACTGGAAACAAACCTGTTATTTCATTCGGTGAGTAAAGCAAGTCTGATGCACTGTGGGATTGACATTGATAATTTGTAAAAAATATTTGTTATTGATGTAAGTCTTGCTTTTGAGTCTTTCACAGAACGTGCAGTGCTAAACTGCTGATTGCAGAAGGGGTCATTTTTCTCCCCTTTCTTGTTCCCTGAGATAACTAAGCTAATGTCAGCAGCAAGGGAATAAGTCCCAAGCACAGAAATAGCTGGCACATCCTTTTTTGTGGTAATGATTTATTGGGTTTTATTGTTTTTTTTTTTTTGTTTGCTTTAAGTTGAAGACAGACAGGTATCCACTTAACCCTGAAAACCTGAGCTAGCTATGTCTAGCTGTTCCTTTTGGCTACAGCTATCTTTAGGCAAACTAGTTCCTACATGGAATGCAGAGCATTTCTGCCTTTGGTGGAAACAGTCTTTCCAAAGAACTGTAATGAGCTGATAATTCTTCTATAAAATGGATCTTTTGTCACCTGCTTCCCATGATGTGGAACCGAACATTATTGTTACCAATATTTTGGGGGGGGGGTATGTTAAAATGAGAAGAACAGAGTTATACATAAAAGTTCTTCCATACAATTTTACTTCAGCAAGAAGATAAACAAAGTGAAAGACATCTCTCTTGAAAGCAAGACCTAAGTTTTTACTATTTAAATTTAGAAGTGTATTATTCTTTCTGTACGTATAACCCTCCACCAGTGAAGAAATGGCATTAAAGTTCATGATCAGACTGACATCAGAATATGATCAGACCCAGCAACAATCCCTGGGGAACACCACGAGTTACAGGTCTCTTAATTTGACTCTGTACTGCTGATCACAACACTCTGAGCTCTTCCAGTCAGTTCTCAGTCCAACTCACTGTCCACTCAGCTATTCCACACCTCCTAAGTCTATCCCCAGATGTGCTATGGGAGACATGAAAAGCCTCGTGGACGTCAAGATAGACAATGTCCACTGTTCTCTCCTCATCTACATCATGGGCTACCGGGTTGGTCCAGCGTGTGATTTCACCCTGCTGAATTCATGCTGACTCCTCCTGATTACCTTTTCTTACACTTACTTGGAGATGACATCCAGGGAGAGGTGAAAAGAGAGGCCATGACCAGGGCAGCTGACCCAGTTTGACCTAAGGGATATTCTATGCTGTTTAACATCATGCTCAACAATAAATACAGAGGGAGGGTTTTTAGAAGCTTCTTCCCCCTGTCCTACTGGGGGAGTGGACGGGGGTGAGTGAGCAAGTATATATGTGGTATTCAGCAGCTTCCTGCAGTCAACCCATGACAACGTGATCATTTTACAAAGCTGAAGTGGGATGCTAGTCCCAGAAATACTTTGGGCAAGTGAATCAGACTCCACCTGCTGCTGATTGCAGTATTAGGACAAAACCTGTAAGCTCAGCCCTTCATGAACAAAAAAGAAACCCCCTAGGTATACAGGTCAGAAGGGAGTTAAAGTATTCTACAGGAACATATCTAATCTGGACAATAATTGATCCATGCATGAGAAGTGCAGGAGTGTGAACTCACTGCTCAGTGTGAAGACAACTGTGAGGTTCCAAATAGCTAGCACAGATGACAATAAATGACAGGTGTTAGATTTACAAGCCTTCCTGTCATTTCTTCTCCCAACTTTCTTCAGATAATGTATATAAGATTTGCCGTGACAGCTCACCATTTGTAATTAATGGTGATTACATCTGCCATCAAAGATATCGAAGTCAGTTTGTTCTATCAGTTGTTACCAAATCCAATCTAGAATGCAGCTATTAAAAAGGTCAGTAAAACTTAAAGCCTACTAGAGGCGACCAAGCAGATGATCCTTGAGTGAATACAAACTGGCAGTCCTGTTGCAGATGATGGTTCTACTACCTCAGTCATCTTACTGTGCTGATCCTGAAAAATGTTCTGGCTACTCCAGGGCAAAAAAACATCTAAAACTGAGTGAAGGCAACAAGATCCTGAGCAATATATGGGTGTGTTTCTATCATTGCTCCTCTCCTGTGCTCTTTCATGTTAATCCCTTGTCATGATTTTTTGCTATCGGTATTTCACATCATAACATCAAGTAGTGCACTGGGAGTTAGAGAGGTAAAGTTGTCCAAGGACACAAAAGGTTGTGGACCCATCATTTTGTATCCTTCTTAGCCCTATTTCATAGTGCTGTTACAGTGAGAAAAATGCAGCCAAGGACAGAAGGAAATGAGTTTAGCAAACGTTCACTGCAGTGCATAGCACTGAGGTGAGCATTTCCAACCAGGGTGTGTAAATAAACAACAGAATACAAGCAGCTCCATAAAACAGGAACATCTTGAGCTTACAAATAAATTGTAGCCTTCACACATCAGGCATAAGCTTTCTTCACCCTTTTCTCTCTGTAATGAAATGTCTGAGCTCAGAAGGGATTTTGCCTGCAGGGGCAGAGATGTGAGGCATCAGTGGCAGAATTTATTAAAAATATATGCATTTTTAATTGCATTTGTGGGCATTACTGCTCTGGAAGGAACACCTAATATTTATGAGGCTGTCAAAAGAAACACTGAAACTGAAGAAATGAATTCCCGGCCCTCAGCTCAGCCAGGGTGTGGTTTGTGAGGTGACACCACCTGTGAGGCAGCTCAGCCTTGTGGGGATGGGTGGTAATGCCTGCGAGGGGTCCGTGATGTTCAGGTGACCTCGGCCCGGCCCCCTTCAGCTGGAAAGGGCGGGAAGGCGGAGGTGAGAAGAGAAAGCGGCGAGAAAAGAAAGTGGTGTTCTGAGCTCCTATTGGCTGCCGGGTGGCAGAGAAACCCATATGAGGCCCATGGGCAGGAAAGTGAGCAACAAGTATTCACCTCAGAGTATGTGAAGAAGCTGAGTGCTGTGAGGAAAAGGCAGCAGGTGGACTCTAAGCAGCCTCCGGGGATGAGGTGCGGTGCAGCTGGGGTACAGAGGGGCTGAGGGGCATTGGAAGTGATGGAAGTGGGTGCCAAGAATGCTGGGAACGATGGATGCTTGAAGAGTCAAAGGAGGGCTCTGAGGGGAGGAACCAGGGCTGACTGGAGTGGGGCTCTGATGGCGGTGGGTTGGGGAATGGGGCCGGCTGGAGCGGGGCTCCGATGTCTCACCCTTGAAGACGCTATGTGGCAACGGCAAGCAGCAATAATAAGGCAATTTTCCTCGTGACTGATAGGATACCCTTTAGGGATTTTATTTCTATTTATCACAAGGGAATGGTGGGAATGGCAGTTAACATGAGAGAAGCGCTGAGGATGTAAAGAAGGAAGCACAAGAATAGTGTTCTAGTGTTTAAGAAGATGAATGATGAAAAGGCTTTGGTAAGAAGGAAAGGTTGGCTGCTCTAAAAACAACTTAGGTGTGAATGTAAAATCCTGTTTCCCATGTGAGACAAAACATGGCCTTGGATACCAGGTGTTGGCAATCTCACTTCTGAATTGAGGTGCTGTGCCTCAGCCAGCTGGGTAGCCTTGCCCTGCATTGCCTCTACTACAGAAGGTGGTTGCAGTGCCCTGTGCTCTAAGAAGTTTCTGCTGAAATGAACTGGGGAGTGCCTCGTATTTCAGGATCTGCTGCTGTGTTTGTGGAGTGACTGAGCGACTGTGCTTTCCCTTTAGGCCTCCACAAAGATAGCTGTGCCTTAGCTTCGACTTCCCAGGAGAGAGTGGAGGACTTTGGTGCATGCTGTGAGGGGGAGGTGTTCCCTCTCATCTTAGTTCCACGAGCACAGTGAGTGTCCTGTCCGCCTGTCTCCTTTTTTCTTAGTAGATATCTGAGCCATGTGGTAGCTCTGTGGCCAAGGCCACCCTGCAACCAGGGCTTGGGCCTGTCCTGCTGGTGGTGTGACAGCCCCGTACTTGGGGTGCATGCCATGAGCTGTAGAGCCCTCTGTCCCCCAAGCAGCCCACCTCCCCCTCTGTAATCAGGGCTGGGGAGGCTGCAGTGTTGCAGCTGGCTACTTTAGCCATCCAGCTGGTGGGAGTGACCCCTCCCTGTCCCGTCAGAGGGTGCAGGTTGAGGTGTTGCTTGTGTGTGGGGTGACCTCCCCACTCGGTGGGTCGAGGTTGTTCCCTGGGCTCCCAAAGATGTGGTGATGTTCTGCTTCCAGGTGGGCCTGCCTGTAGCTCAGGTGTTGGTGGGAGCTGCATGCTTTGTGAGGCTTCTGATGATGGTGAGGTGTGGGGTACCGTCCTGTAGGCAGGGCTGTGATGTGCTTGGTGAGCTGTGTTCTGAGATGCCCCCTGAACTCAGGAGGGAACGTGGCCCTGGCCTTTCAGAGGCATGGGGCTGTGAGATGTGGGGTTGGGCTTGCAGCCTCCCTGGAACTGGGGCTGGGATCCTGACTGCAGCGTTTGGTTGTGTTGCCCCTCTGCCTGGTGGCTGAGAGTTGTTCCTGCTGCTGGGGGGAATACCGAGCTCTGCGGCTGGGTGTTGTCTGCCTGCCTGTAATTGGGATCTGGGCTTGTGAGCCTTTATGCTCTGCTGGCAGTCTGTGTGGGTTGACAGCTCTGTTAGCGGGGTGTGTGGTGAGGTGCCCTGGAGTAGGAGAGAAGGAGCCTCCTTCCCCCGTAGGTATGGGGGCTGCCCTGTAAGTCAGGGAGGAGCTGTGCCCCTGAGTCCCAGGCCCTTTGCAATGGAGGCAGTGGCTGGGGTCCCCTGTAAGCAGGGAAGCAGACTCCTTTGGCTGCTGCTTTTTGTGGCCCAGCTCCATTTACCCAGTCTGCCTGCCTCCGTGATCCCCTGCAGTGCTGGCTGGAGGCTCCGCAGTGCGCCGGTGAGGTGAGAAAAGCTGCTCTAAGTAGTTTTGGCTGGAATGGAGTGGGGAGAGGGGGATGCAAGGTCTTCCACCTTGGCTGGGTGGTTGTGTGCCGTGTTCCTTTGGGACGTTGGGTATGTGATGTGAATATGTATGTGAGTATATATGTGAGACCTTGATAGCTCCCCATGCCCTCTGTTTACCCCGAAGAATAACTTTTTTTAGTTTTTCTCATTTAAATTTTATCTTTTTTTCATTTTTGATGTTGTCAATCGAGCGAATCAGATGATTTAGTCTTTATATAGGGTACAATATCAATAAGGTGGGTTTAACTTATCCCTCCCAGCAACAGTTTGGGTTAAAGTTTGAGCTGTGGATTGCAGCCTCCTCCTGTTCAAACTGTGGCTCAGTGGATGGAGGGGTGGGGGGGGTGGAAGGAATTGTGCTGACTCTGACTGTGTATGTGCTACTGGCAGCCCTGCTGAGATGGGTAGAGTGGAAGGGTGAATGTTTGCTCCTCCAGCTCCAGGCACTCATGTAGTCATGTAGTGGTTCAGGCTGCGTCCTGGTTATTCCACTGCTAGCCTAAATTGATTTTTGATATTAAATTAAGTCTTAGGTAGCATGAAGCTGTTTGTTTCTTACAGGTTGAATTGCCTGCTGGCCCGTGGTTTCTTTCCTCCACTGTTATGGAACATCCTTCCGGCTGAGCTGGGTGTTTTGGTGTCCTTTATTTGAAGCATAGTCCTGACTGATGTAGCAGATCTCTTCCCTTAATGTTGCCCATGACCTGTGTCAATCAGGTTCAGGGGTAGGTTTTCAGCCAAGTAAGACTGGCTCACTTGCAGGGACACTTGTGCTGGTCTCTGGTCCCATTCCGTGGTTTTTCAGAGGTGTCATCCAAATGCCAGACCTTTCTTTGGATGTAAGGGATGAATGGGGTGTGCTTGGGTGGTTATATGTGCTTGGTTCCCCACCAGCTGTTAGTGTGGTTCTCTCTGCTGGTGCTTTATCCCTCTTTAGAGCCTGATGTATTGCACAATCCATGGTGATGCGGCTGTAATCAGTGGGGGTGGTGATTTTGTTTCTCTGTCAGGTTGTGGTTTAGTTTGGGAGATAGTTTAGCCCTCTGCAGTTGTTGGCTCACTCCCCCATTTCCCAGGGGGAAGGAGGGGAGACTGGGGGATGGGGGATCAAGTAGAACTAGTGGATTGGAGTTAAAAACTATTGATGTGGGGAAGAGAGGATAATGGCTATGATACATACACACATAGATTTATGTGTAACAACTGATGCCCAAGCAATTGTGCGTCACCCACTGACTGATGCCCAACCAGACCCTGAGCATCAGGTGCCCTCCTGATGAACTTTCTCCTCTTTCCTCAAACTTCCCTTACATATCATGGCATAGGGTATGGAATATTGCCTTGGCCGGGTTTAGATCAGTTCTCCTGACTGTGTCCCCTTCCAGCTCCTTGCGTTGCTCCTAGCCCTCTTCTTGGGCTGTAGGAGAAACTGAGAAAACTAAAACTTCTTGCCTCTGTTCAAACTACTCTGTCACAACTAAAAACATTAGTGTGTTATCAACGTTGTACTTCTCCAAAACATGGCATCGTAACAGCCAGTTTGAAGGAAAACGACTAGCAGCTAAGCTCAGTCATTGGTCTGAAGATGTTAAACAGGCACAGCGGATGAGTCTGTTGTGCTGTACTGCCTAGTGGTAGTTGGAGTGTAAAATGGCAGTCATTTGTATTCCCTGTGAGAACGCAGCCCCTTCTGCAGCTTTCAGATGATAGATCAGTTTTAATTAGTTTTTCTTATTATTCAGTTTTCTTTTGTTTCGCTTAATAGTTTTCTGTTAACTTTACTTAACTTTTCCAGCCTTGCAAACATAATTGTAAGCTAACAAAAGGCATGCTGGTTCAGAGAACAGGCTTCCTTGAATTGGGTATGGACGCATCAGTATTCTAACACAGATTATGTCTGAGGATGCTGTCTATAAAATATGAATGACTTAGGTCTGTACTGGGGGGGAGGTCTGCAACTGGTGGTTTTCAGACACCAGAAGAGGAAAATCTGCTGATGTCTGTATAACTCACTCTCTGATCTGCGTAAGTGGTGGTCCCGCATCCCTGCTTTAACTCCTTTATAGCACAGATCCAAGCGTAGTACTCTGGGGAATAGAAGGATGAGAATATCAGGGCCTATCTACTGGTTGGGTTTGGTACAAGAAGAGGAATAGTTTTTCCACCTGTAAAAATCCATGGACATGTCAAACTGTGTGTGTAAGAGCAGCACGATGTGCCATTCCTCTGACAAACTTAGGAGTGTGTGGTTTGCCTGAGCTGTGTTGATATGAATCTAATCTTCAGTTTGGAAGCGTTTGTGCTTGGGCTGACGTTTGCTTCTGAACAGATCCCACTCCAGAACAAGGGAAGGAATGGAGGTTTTAGCAACCATTTAAAAACTCGAGATAGCAATAAATGAAAAGTGAAACTTTTTTTTACACTGCAGTGAATTGCTTTTAGCACAGTGCCAGTCTTTGCACTGATGGAGACTATGTGAACATTCAGAGATTCATTATCACTTGGTTAAGCATTTCCATCCACATATGAATCTTGTTATGAAGGAGACAAGAAATAAATACAGCTGTTTTGCAATGAGCCTACCTGGCACTTTTGCTGTGGCATTGTGCCAGCCATACTCTGAATATATTTTACAGGTGTTTCATACTTTTGTCTCTTCATGCTTGAGGAGAGGGAAATCTCACTGTCAGACTTACCAGCTGCTCTTGGTGTTATCTTGACTGGTTTTAATGCCCAGGAGGGAGCATTGCTCCTTCAATGAGTTATGAATCTCTAATGCAGTTCATTGTATTGTTGTGAGGTTTTATGGAATCTGCCTGGTGGCCCTTCTGTTCTTGTCTTGGAGATTCGGTTATCTTTCTAAGCACTCATGACCGTGTAAACGTGCCGAGACTTTAGTCAGTAAAACCACAGAGCCTTATCACCGGGGTAATCTTTACAAACGTTTTGTGATCTCTCATGATCCATGAACTTGCATACTGTAAAACAATGCTTACCTGTGAATGATCTCAGTGCAGGTTTCCTGTTTGTTACACTTTGAAAGGGAGCTTTCATTTCATATGCATGTGAATATCTACCTGCACAGATGAGTGTGTGAATAGCAAAGCCATAGGAAGAATTAGGGAGCATTTATCATGTACTCTCAATTCATTTCCTCCCAGCTGCCATTAATCTGTTTCCAGAGATACCTCTGAGACTTTTAAAACTATATATTAATGTAAAGGTTTCTTAGAGATGTGAGGCGCAGTGTAACGTTTTCTGGGATCAAAACAGGATTTAATCCGAAACATTTGGCATTAGAACACAAACCAGGAGCAACAACAAAACCTGGGGCGCTCTGTAAGCGCCAGCTACGGCAACCGCCTTGGAGAGCCTTTAATGAAGGGCTTAATTATATCGCCCTCTGCCGGAACGACGGGAGATTGCGGACTGATGCTTCACGCGGCGGAAGAGCTCTGCCAGGTGAGCCGTGAGATGACCGCAGATCGGTTGTTTCGCACTGCTCGGCAGAATCCCGGAGTCGAACGCTGCTGGATTTGGAACCCGAAGAGGGGTTTGGGTTTTCTTCCGACTTGCTGAAGGGGCATTCATTTCCTTGGAGAAAAATGTGTGCACGCAGGAGGGAGATCCAAAGCTGAAGTTGCCTGAGAAGGGATACTGTATCCTTGGACATACAGGAAAAGAATAAAAGAATGGTTTCAGAGTTACGTGGGCAGATGGGCTCAGAGCTGATAGAGAACGGCTGCGTGAAGTTGTGAGGAAAACGTCTCTTTGGGTCCTGTGCCACAGATCATTATTTATCATTATTATGTTTGCATTCAAAAAGAATTCAGTTTTTCCTCACTGAAATGTTTTTCTTCTTATTATCCAGCATTTGACTTACACCGTTTTCCCCATTAAAGCTTTAGGTCAGTCAGTGTTGCTGAGGTCCATGGAAGAACTAAATGCCCTGTATGTGTATTCCATCACCATGAGGCTGCTTATTCCTGTTGGCACAGCTTTGGTTGAATGACTTTAACTTTTACACTAAACTATAA
>PPHD01027455.1:617-11164 GCA_002909625.1 Bambusicola thoracicus
AACAGCTCCATCGCTCCGGTCTGTCCACTAAGGACTGTGCTGCTGCTCAGCGCCACGAGGACGGCCCCGCACCTCCCCCACGTCTGGGCTCCTTACACCGCCACTTACCTCCTTACTAATCAACAAAGTAGCACTAAGAAGCACTCCAGCGCTGAGGTAAAGGAGCAGCACCGCGTGCAGAGCGCTCAGAACCGAAACAAACGCAGCGGCGCACCAAAACCCCTCACGAAGAGACCTCCGCCACGCGCTGAACTCCACACGCGTTTGCTCAGCAGCCGCACCCGCCCCATTAACCGCGACGTACGGCCATAGAACCCAATGCTGAGAGCCCCAACTCCCACGTAGACCCACAGTGCGTACCCTCACACTCACCCTCCTCTCACAGCTCGGCGCTCGCACGATGTGGCCCAGGAGCCGCTCCGCCGCATCTCCTTCAGCGCTGCTCTGCGGAGCTCCGCAGCCGCTCTGCCCTCACCGCGTGCCGAGGGGCTGCGCGAGGCGACCGCGAGGAGAGCGGCTAAGAGCGAACCCCTCCCCGTCCCACAGCTGCAAGCAATGGAGCGCGGTTCAGTTCTCCGCACAGGTGTTCTCATTTGCGGTAATTCCTGCCCACCTGGTTCTCGCTTTTACTTCAGTTATCCTTTTAAGGTAGCTCCCTACTAAAGTAAATGCCGTTGGAAAGGCATTGGGGATGACCTGCAGGCTGTGCACTCCTCGCTTTGTGGTGGCGATCCTCATGGAATCTGTTTTGTGCCCTCTGGTTTGGGTTAGAAGGGACCCCAAGGATCATCGAACCACCACCAGAAGTACAGAGTGAGCTCCCCAGATCTGGAAGCCTCAGCCATTAAAACCCACAAAACCTCACCTCAACCTGGAAAGTCAACGTACCAAACAGTCTAACGGCCCTGGAATGATTTGACCACATTCACCTTGCTGGGTTAGCACCAATTCGGTGTCCCGGGCTGTTACTGATCCATGAATGAGCTGCATCTCATCAACAGCGTTTTTCCACTGCTGAGCTGAGCTCTGTTATCTCTTCAGGTCTGTGCAGCTTCCAGGGAGGTTTGGGTGCTGGGTCGAAACTTTGCAGTCCAACACGTGGCACCTTGCAGGGTACCTTGGACGGGCTGATCTTCTGTTCCTCCTTGACTTGGCAAGGAGGGGCTGCATGCAGTGCGTCCCCATTCGTTAATTGCTGAGCACTAATTAGGCCGTGGTGCAGAGCGCAGCTGGCAGGGTGTGCTCACAGTGCTGCCTTGGAGCAGACAAGGTGACTTTGCAAGGCAGGAGCCTGGCAGTGCTGGCACCTTCATGCACCACAGCTGTGCAGCGCTCTGCGTCACAGACCACGGGCAAAATGTTCCGGGAAGGCAGGGAGAGGTTTGGTGTGAGGCAAACACAAAGGAAACAAAACCTTCCGGCTGTGCCACTCATCCACATGGACTGTGCTGCTCCTGCAGCAGAGAGCTGTGATTTCTGGGGTGGTTTCAGGAAAGCCGAGCAGTGAGGAGCAGAGCGGGAGGAGATGTTCATTCCCTATGCATTCCTGCACGGCGTTGGGTTGCAATGCAATAAACCTTTGTTTAACCAACAGGAGTGACCTTTCTGATGCTGCTCGCACAGCTCTGGCAGCCGCACAGGGCAAGGCGGCAGAAATGGCTTGAGCTTAAAAATCCTCAGCATCACATACAGTCTTAGGGTAAATCCCTGTCCCACTGCAGCTCTGACATCACATACATGATTTAAACTACATTTCACATTACGCTTCAGCATTCATCCAGTGAGACAAAGCACCCCTGGGTGACATCGCATCGCAGGAGGAGGAAAATGTAACAACAGAAAGATAGAAAATCACCGTGCAATCTCTCATGCTTCAGAGAGAACTTTGGATGCGGGCATTACTCGTTCCTTAAAGGGCCACTTTAGAAGTTTTCTGGCTGCAGACAGGACTTGTGGTGACTGAGCACAACACTGAGCGGAGGCCGTGAGGGTTGCAATGAGAGAAAGAGTCACGGACTGCTCGTGATAATACAGCCTGTAAATTGGGGCCAAATCAAATGCACTCAGCTCCAGCAGCTGCGCCAATTAAATCTCACTCAATTTGCTGCACAAGAACATTAGCATGAATCACTTTGGCACGTTTCTTAGAATATTCCACGTCACTAAGTAGTTAAGTGGCTCCGTGCTTGTTATCGTGCAGCAGAACGTTACACAAAGTGATGCTGTTAATCACTGAGCACACGCAGGATGCTCTGGGAGCCCCCATGCAGCTCACGGCAGCATTTCTCTGTCTGCCTCCAGTTGGAGCTGGGCTGTACCCACATCCCACGTCAGAGGGCACAGAACAGAACCAGGCCTTTGCATCTAACTAAAGAGGAAAAAAGCCACAAAGCGGAGCAAGGCGTGCACTCCTCGCTGCCTGAAGCTGATGAAATCAAAGCAGACCCGGAGGAGTTGCATCAGTCCCATTTTTATTCAAATAAAGTACAGAGAACGGCGTGGTTTTGTCATAAATACAGCAGTGAAGAGCATTCCCTGCACCGCTCATCACCCTGGACAAGGCAGCCATCAGGAGAACTGATCTGCAAGTCTTCCATCCTTCACACTCACACACACTCAGAATCTTCTAATTAAATAACGAGCTCAAACGGTGACACAACTCACTGTGATATTGTCAGCTGTGGAACCAACAGCGGCTGCTTTACACAAGCAAAGAACTTCACCCCCAGGTAAACTGCTTCACAATCTTCTGTGATGCTGAAAGCTGTTTGGTTGTTGGTGGTTTGGTTGTTGGTTTTTTTCCTTCAATACATAAAATACACAAATTAAAATTCTCAGCGCTTCTTTATTGTCACTGTAAAGGAAAATAATTTATCAAACCAGAAAGGCAGAAGGGAAAAAAACGCTCATCATCTAGCAGACCCCCAAAGCCTGTGGTTTGAGCATCAGGCCGTAGGTATGTGCACGGCATGTATGGGCACAATGCAAAGCCAGGGGGGAACTGCTCCAATGCTATGGCTTATGAGCGATGGATCCCACAGGTCAGAAACCAGCTGCAGCTACCTGCTGAAGCACCGCCTGAGCTGGATGAATCGGGCATCACACATCGCTGGATAGCAAGGATTGTGGTCTCCAAATGCTGCAAACGAGAGAACAGTGTTAAGCTTTCGTGGTGTTGTCATGCAAATGCCGCCGAGTAAATTTATGGTAATTACAGTGCAGTACACATCTGTACGAAAAAAAATATTTGGATAAACTGAATGAACTGAAAATTGGTTTTAATCACCCCCAATTTATCTATTAGGCACAAATGGAAAAGATGGACTCGATTCAAACTTGTATAAACAGCAGATTGCTTGAGGCAAATCCATCCTGCTTTACATATGGCGGGCTGCTTGCAGAGCCAGCAGTGTGTGAGCCTCTCCACCAGCCTGCGCCCAGGGATGCTGCCAGGTCTGTGCAAGGTCACCGTGGGAAACCCACTGCCACAGTCCCATAGGGGTCAGCACACACAGACCCCCAAAGAGCAGAGAAAAGCCTTCGTGTTCCCAACATACCATTGTGGGGAGGAGGCCTGAGTTTAGTTTGTAAAGCTTTCACAAAACCTCCTGTAATAACTCCATCAGTTCTGGCAGCCTGTGGGCACATCACACCTCCACCCACAGGCAGCACTCACACCACGAGGCAGACAGCTCATCCACCACGACCGGAAAGCAAACAAAGTTAAATCAGAGCATTGAAACTGTTTCCAAACAGCCAGCAATCTAAGAGCCTGCTGGTGACTGAGGTAAGGGGTTTTGTTTCAGAACGTTGAGCCCAATGCTGCCCTTCCACTGTGTTAGAACCAACATAAGAGCTATCCCAGACCCCGGTTACAACATTAAATTTCTTGTGCAGAATCCATACAAATTCACACCTACATCACAGCCAGCAAAAACTGCACAGGAGGGTAAGGATCAGATCCAGAATTTAACACAGGAGTCATCAGCGGCCATAAAAAGCAATCCCAACATTATTTAAAAGTCTTATAAAAAGATGTGTACAGTAAAATTGTTAGCACTAATGCTACGCTTTCAGTCCTAGAAAAAGGCAGTCTTTAAAGGGGCTGGCTCAGGTGCTCAGAACGAATCACACAAACACAGCACACCAAAGACAAACAAATTCCAAAAGCATTTCAAGGGGAGGGGATACAGCTGGTTCTTGGTGTGTTACAGTTGTTCATATTGCATAGCTGGAAAACGAGGTCACTTGGCTTGCATAACACTGCAACAATTGAGAAGGGAAGGGGAATTGGTTGGGGTGGAGGAGCTGTGGCTGCAGCCAGGAGCAGTGGCAATAGCCAACCCCAGCCCTGTCCTGCAAGCCGCAGGTCTCGGCCACCAGCATCAATAAATGCCATTTTACAATAGCAGAGAATCATCAAAAGCTGTTTGCCTTATAAGCGAGGAAGGTTTATAAAACAATGTAAATTGGGGAAAAAATTAGCCAGCTTTCAAGCATATTCACCATTCAGGACATCTCATCAACCCAGCAAGCTTCAGACTTGCATCTCTTTAGCACTTTCTGTGGGTTAGAGATTTAAAAAAGCTCTTAATCTCTTGATAACATTTGCCTTTGCTCCAGCGATGCTACAATTGACATCAGTTTGGCAGCTATAGTTGGCTATAACAAAGCTTTTAACTTTACATTTCCTGTGTTTATTTGAGACCTAACGAGACAGGCGTGCTCAAATACACGTCCATCCTGTTGACTGATCTCCATCCAATAAGAGATGATAACAGACTGAAAAGCTTCGCCTATCTCATTTACGCCATGTTCCCACAGGCTGTATGCAACACACACATCTGGCAAGCAGCTTTAGGGGTAAAGTCACTCCAAGCCAAGGCATCACCTTGCTTATGTCATTGTCAACATGTATCTCAGGACTCCGATATGAAGCCAGCTTCAGCCTGGGATACATTGCCACCAACCTCAACAGCTTTTACAATAAGACCAGCCATCAAAAAGAGCAGTATGTTATGCTATTATTTTGGCATGTTTCACAGCAAATTGTAGAACCCAACATGAGACTTAAAGGATAGTACAGAAAGGACTTATTATTGTTAGCCCTCCCCTGTGGGAGGTGAAGCAGCAAGGGGAGGCACTGTTTCCCCCAGAGAGAGCAGGTGCCCATGGTACAAGGACCGTGTCAACTCAAACACTGAAATGTGCTCATTTACAGAACTAACATACACACCTCGTAAAGCCGCACAAGCTGATTTAGCCTTACATCCCTCTCAAATCGATTTTCAGGTATTTTTTCTTTTCTACTGCAGAAGTTTGCCTGGAGTGTTTTTGACAGATCTATGGAGAAAGACACCAGGAAAGAACAGCACTTAGTGCTGCAGCTCAACGGGAACACAAGCAGATACGGTCCTGCAGGCCAGCTGCTCCCAACAGAAAGCCTCAGCTGATCCACAGGGAAAACGAGTGAGACAGGCCCTCACCAAAGGCCACATAAATCAAAGGCAGTGAGATGGGAAAGAAACAAAAAGGAAAAAAAAAGGATGGGGAAGGGGAAAAAAGAATACATCAGGAGAATATTCCGGGAGTCTGCATTCCTGCACACTGTATGTCAGAGCTCACAGGGAGGCAAATAAAGGGATTTGCAAGTCAAGCATCCTCTTCAACAGAAAGCTCTGAGCATCTGTGATGTAAGCAAGATGACTGCATCACGGCTATATCTAGATTTGTCTGTTTTGAATAATCATATAAATTCTTTGTACTAACAGCAGAACACTTTCAGTAGAGGGAGGATTAAAATAACAGTTACAATGACAGTGATTAGAGAGATCTCCACGCTCTGGAAGCTTTAAGACACTGCATGTTCGTTACCGTGCTCATTAACCACTGCCTGACTGACAGAGGGTTCTCACTGCAGGTACTTCCTACATTAATGGCACCATAAGATCTTTCTTTTGACATCTAAACGCTCTATTATGAAATGGCATTGAAATGCTGGGCAGAGTTAGAACTGGGGCTTCCAGCACAGCTGGCAACACTGAGGAGATGCACAGGTAGGGAATAGTTTCTCTTCAAGCAGTATTTGTTTCACAGGAGCAACAAACCCTGTCAGAGCAGCATGTTTTCTTTGGGGCTGAGAGGTTTTGTGTCTAGAGTTGCTGAGATATCAGCCCCAGGGAAGGCATAGCCCAGCACGTATACGAAACAGCATTCATGGCAAGTAGAAAAATCACATGGTATTTATTTCCACCATACGACACGTGTTTCAGGGACACATACAGTAGTCCAGTGGCATGTACAAACGTATGACTGAGAAAGTGTCACACTCAAGCCAGAGCACCCTGTTCCAGTCCGTTCCTGCTGACTGCTTTTCTCAGTTGGTACTCAGAAGTTTCCACTGTCAGTAGTAAGGTTTGCCCTCTGGGTACAGTGAGAAAATAGTTCTACCAACGGTGGGTACGGAGCATCAGTAGTGAAGAAATCCAGAAGTGTTCATTTTTACTCACATGCCCAAACGTAGCAGTTTTGTTTCACACAAGAAATTCAGTGCCTGCAGTTCAAGCACCGTGTTTATCCCAGGACACTTGCCATTGAGAAAAACAGTTGATTGCACCACAGATAACAAGCAACACCTCGTGTCTAGCCAGGAACACGTCCCCAGAAGGACTTTCGCTTTGCTACGCAATCCACTGCAGAGCAGACGATGTTTGTAACGTATCACTTGTCACGTGAAGATGGTAACAGCAATGAGATGGGTCACGTCGGAGGTCAGTCATCTTCCCAACACCACCTAGCTGGATCCACTTCACTTCTGCTCCTTGCAATGGCTTGATTGTGTGTCACAACGGTTTGTGAATCACAGCAACACCTGTTTTAAGAATGCACAGACACACTGTTATCACGGGAGCAACTCCTGGTTGCCCTGCAGCTCAGACCATGCTGCAAGAACTAACACCAGCAGCAAGCTAGCAGAGAGCTGCTTACTGTTTCCACGAAGGGATCCTCTACTGAAGACCAAATAAAGCTTATACAGATTTAAGATTAAAGCATCAGGAGGCACAGCCCTTGCATTTATGAATGACCCAAGCTGTTCCCAGCTCTCTCATTAAGTATTTCTTTCTTTACCTGCATAACTCCTCCCTGTGCTCATACTGGTTGGCAGCAATGTCCACTTGTCCGTGATGGGGTTGTAGTACTCCACAGAGGCCAAGTTGCAGGAACCATCATCTCCTCCCACCACATAGAGGAGACCATTCACCGCACACACACCTCAAAGCAGAGCACAGAGTTAAACAGGCTAACTTCTCTCCCACAACACATCGCCTGCCACATTTTGATTCATTCCCTAGAAGACACCTCATCTTCCATTTAATTACTTGTTTGTAATACTGCAGTTATATTCATAGAACAACCAGCCACATTAAAAACCACAGACAAATGCAACCAAGTGCCAAAGACAGGCTCACTGTGGTTACCTGCATTTCTTCGGCACATATTCATGTCTGCTACTTGCTTCCAGGTGTTTGTTCCTGGATCGTACACTTCCACACTCTTCCTGACCAGGGGACCATCGTGCCCTCCCGTCGCATACAGCAGCCCACTGAGAACACCAACACCTGCCAAACATACACAACAAAGGCTGCACATGCCTGGATCTGCTACTGGATTCTGCGCCTCTCCAAGGCATTTCCAGAACATGGGCTATATGTGCTTCAACATCACTCAGCACTTGGTCAGCTCTCCACCTAAACCTATAGACTACTGCAGCTCACCCTCTTCGTCCCTGTCCGCCTGATATTTTCTGCCACAGGTCTCCCAGCATTTAGCCTGATTTTCATTTCCAGGTGCTCTATTTTTGTGTTGTTTTTTTTTTTTCCTGCTGCCTTTGTGCCTTCATCCCTTCAACACCGTTCTTTTCAGCAACCTATGCCTCACTCTAATCCTTCAGGCTGCCTCTGGGCTTGTTTCCCCCATTCCCCTCACCACTCTTACCCGAAACTGGAGTAAAACAGAAAGACCAATCTGAATTACATCACATTGACCATGGCATTAGCCAGCAGGACCTAAGGATGGTTGTGCTGATGATTTAGAGAAAAGCACAGAGCTCTGACTCCAGAGCTGTTCGAGGCACATCCCAGTTGATGGAGAAGTGGCAACTCACCCAGTTGGCAAGGAAAGCCTGCCATATCTGAGCCCATCCAACTTGCTTTGCAACACCCTGCCATTTGACCACATTCAGCTGTTACGACAGATTTATACTTCAAAATAAAAAAGTCAGTAAGCTAATTTAAGCAAGTAGGAGAGTTAAGAGGCTGGGAACACTATAGCTTCTCCACTTAAAATGCCTCCATATACGTTGAGATGGGGGGCACAGGAAGAGCTGTCCCTGCCCAGGGGACTGCCATTCCCCCAGCAACACGCTGCCATCACAGCCCTGTTGCCTGCTTTGGGGTCATGGCAGGGATTTGAGGACACTCATCCTCACCTCCACTAGATGTCAGCATGGGCACAGCAATGCTGGGAGATCAGGTTCTCACTTCCCAAGCTGTACCAGAGCTCACGCTGCAGCACTGCTCTCGATGTGGCAGCTGGTGCTTGCTGGAGGGATGCGTGCCAAGTGTTTGGGTCACGACCACTTGATGGGCCCAGCTCAGTTTGGGAATTAAAAGCTGCAAGGTTACTTGGCACGTTTTTGCTCTACTTTGACATACTGTCAACAACGTGAGATTTTCAATGTTTTCCTGTAAGTTTGGGATAGGTTTAATTATCAAGCCAATATCATAAACCTCTTCGACTGAATTAAAATCAACAGCATGTGACCATATTTGCCTCAGCAAGAGCTAAAAAAAAAGTAAATTAGAGTGAGGAAAGAAAGACTGCGTGCAACCACCCAGCTCAGAAGGAAATCTTCATCTGAAGATTATTTTAAATGCAATGGATAGGAGCTTCTACCCATGTTGGAGACAAACAGCCACAGAGAAGACAAGTGCCTACCTGACCTAATGCCCTATGTAAGTTAGAAGCCATCAAGATTTCCTTTAACATGTCCTTTCCTCTGATCTTCCAGATCACAAACTCTAGGCAAAGGAACACTAAAACCCGGCTTAGCAGTGGCCACCTGAGATGGATTCTGTTGCCCTGACTTGGTCCATGTGTAACCCAGTGCAGACGATGTGCTGCACTGGGAGACTCAGGAAGGATCCAAAATGAAAATGCATCTGACAGCCCCCTAACAACAGGATCAAGAAGGCAGTGCAGCTTGACTTCTCAGTGCCCAGCTGAGCCTGCAGCTAGCAGTTTGGAAAGACAACTCTCAGCATACAAGTGAGACGCATCTGTTAGAGAAGCTACGTAGAAACAATGAACACTATTTCACTAAAACAGAAATTAATTTCAATTTGGAAGATTATAATGAAGTCAGGAGAGATGCTGAGAGTTTCCAAGCAGTTGTGGCTTTTCCCCTCGTGGGAGGGGTGGAAATAACAGACTGCCCTTGCCAGCCCACTTGCCAAAACACACTTTTCCTTTCCTTTCACAAAGAGAGGAGAGCCCAGTGATTTCTTAGAAGAACACACCCAGAGTGAGTACCTGCACCGCTGCGTCGAGTGCTCATGTCAGCTACGTAGGTCCATTCGTTGGTGGCCGGGTTGTACTGCTCCACAGTACTAAGGCACTGGCGAGATGCTCCATCATAACCCCCCACAGCATAGAGCTTACCTGCAAGAGACACATGTTGGCATCAGCATCACGGCTACAACAGATGTATGATGCTCCCACCATGCCTGGCAGACCCACTGAGGTCAGATCCTGGCTGGAAAGGCCCTAGCAGAGCTGCCTGAGCCTGCTGGCATGTCTGGGGCAAACCCTGCTGAAAGGATCTGGAGCAGGCTCACACAGACAGTGGGCCTGTTTGCTTTTAAAGCTGTCAGCCAAGACAGGGAACCATCACTACACAACAGCTTCATTAGAAGCCCAAAGCCCTGAGGGTTTTCTGAATGACTTGCTGGCCTAGGAGATGAGTTAATACCAAGCACATTCTTCCAATCAGCAGTTTCTCCTGCTTGCCACATAGCAAGGTGAGCTGACAAAGGTAAATAGTGTACATTAATTACAACGTCACACAAGCAATAAATCTGCACTACCCACAGGCATTGGATCAATCCCTATCATATGCAGATGAGCACTGGGGGTTAACTGCATGTCGCAGTTGGTTCCCTACACTATTACAATCAGCTTTCCTTCTCCATCACACGCACACTTACTCCAACACATGCAACACTTTCTCACACTTTACACAAAGCAAAGCAAAAGGATTTAATACGTGTCCAGTAGAAAATAGTTCATAGAAACACATTTCTCAGGTATGTATTAAGTATTTGTTTGGAATTCAAATGACCAACCCGCATCAGCAAAACAAACCACTATCAGTAGCCCAGCACTCCACAGGCATGTGAACGGGCTAGTTTTGAATGAGATGCTTATTTTAACAAATATGCAGATTTAGCACAACCCCCACGCATCATTCTGACTTCACCTCATCCTCT
>PPHD01027459.1:0-11163 GCA_002909625.1 Bambusicola thoracicus
AAAATCTGACTATAAATAAAAAGATCATCTTGACATTGAATGTGACGGTTGTACGAACCAGTGAAAGCTTCTGAATTCATTAATGGAATATATAGAAAGGTTTTGTATTTTCTAAATTCACTAGATACTGCTACACTTGCCCATGAAGATTTTCATGTGTATTTCCACCTTCATTTGGATTAGACATGAGGTAGTGTTCTCTTCAGAAATCCTTGTGATCTCAGAAAATGCTGGTCTTGGCATGACCATCTTTAAAAAGAGATGGGCTAACTGTAGAAAAGCACATCAGCTAGCTCTGTTGCTATCAAAAAGAAAAGATGAGATGAAAGCGACTGTATTGGGATTATTCAGTTTTCCAAATAAATGGAGTAACTGAAGTATCTCCACTGGGATCTGAGGTTCAAAAATCATTAAAACTATGGAACCCTGGTTTTCGCGGAGAGGGTTTTGTTGGTTGTGGATCATTGCCTAATTGCACTGAGAGAGCTGAACAGGACAATACTGAAAGACATGGAGAATAATGCAGCTACTTATGCAACCATATTGTCAGATACTACTGTACCACATGTATAGCTCAAAATCTTAAATTGTTTCTGGAAGGAAAGATACTTCTGTGGGTGAATCAAAGTACAAGACAATGGGGCCAAGTTTTTTTTTTAAACTCTATATGTATTTGCTTACATTCCCATAGTTTTACTTTGGATTTCCGTGGCATACCATGAGGTACCTTCTTCAGGACTTAGCTGAGTAAGATATTCACACACATTCATTATGAATTGAACGCATTTGCTATCTGCTCACCAAGAACACATTTATGACAGAGCATAATGGATGACAGATTTGTTATAATAAGAGCATGTATTAAGACCTGTACATACTTTGATTTTCAGACCTTGTATAAGTTAGCTTACATGTGTTAACCATGTACTTCAAAAGAGTGCATGATTTGACTTGCATGCAATGTAAGGGCATTCCTGATATGAGAAAAAAAATGCATTATATGTAAAGGCAGTGTTGAGATACAGACTGGTAACATAAACCAGACTTCTAGGCTTGGATGTATGCTTAAGCCTGTGAGCCATGCCTTAGTCAGAAAACAAAGTGCTAAAATGTGGAAAGCTACAAAAAAATTACCACATAAGTGGAAATTGCTATCCTCTTTATATTTGTCCAAACTGCAGAAAACAGCGTTAGCTCTGAGATGGGTGCAGCTTTCATGCTCAGTGTCTTGAAATCTGAAGTGCTTTTGATTGAGTATATTTTATCATTGTTTTAAGTCTTAGAGAGACATACATTGCCCACTGTATAACAAAAACAGTGGATCAGCTAAGTGTGATTAGAAATTCCATAAGCAAAACTGACAAAGGCCCAATTCTCTTTTGACTTTATAGAGACACTACTTTGACTTAATAATTTGTTCCCATGTAATTGGGGGCAGGACAGAAGGGCATACTGGGAATTTCATTCTCCTGCCTTCATAAACAAGGAACTAATTATGACATAATGTGATTCTCACATAATAGATGATTGTCACATGTGTTGCAAAACCTACTATTGTGTCCTCCTCTATATAAGGCTAGAACTGACCCAGTGTTTCTATTTTTAGCACTGAAATACAGAGCCTAATTAGTGATGTCCTTACGCATTATTCCTATAGTGGAGAAATAACTCTTACAGAAGGCTTCCACTTTGTAGAGCATATGTTTATTTAGTCTTTCATAGCTATATTATCTAACTATTGCTTTTATGGTTCAGGCCACAGATTATTAATTGAAACAGTAAATTAAGCAATCATCTTTGGTTGCCATAGCAAAGCTACCCAAAATATAGTTGCTGAGGAAACCATGCTGAGAATATACACAATAGATAACCTGATAATGTTGACATACAGCTTTAAGACTATGGTGATACAAAATATACTTGCGCTCCTTCTGGGAGATTAAATATTGAATCTGATGCATGATTATTCATTGCTTTTAGGAAATCTTCCTCCTGCATGTGAAGATAGAGCTTACTTAGCTACCAGATATGTTATCTCTCTCAAAATCTTTAGACCAAGTAATGGTTTTTAAAAATACTGCTTCATCAAGGGAAAAAGATTCAGATCGTAAATGGATGAAAAGGGAATAAAAACCATCATGATGAATGCTGCTATTGTAATCCAAATAGAGCTCTACAACAATGCAAAATAATAATAATTAGAAGATATAATTTTTCCTTGCTGCATTTGGTTGCTTTATTTCTAATCATAAGAAAAATGTTAAAATGACCTCTCACTACCAAGATGGGATCTGTAGCACGTACTGTACCTTTCCTGGCAGATTTCAGAGCCTCGCTGTGTAATCTGTTTGAGGGCATTGTTCCCCCACTGTTAATAAGAGCTTCTCAGCGTCTACCATGAACATTCATTGCATCAGCTTAAGCTATTTATTGCTTGTCCTATGCATCACGGACAGGATATTTCATTCCTTTATGCATTCCATCCCATCCCTCAATGTACAGGAAAACTGTTCCCATGTTTCCAAATTAGTCATTACTCCTTTAAATAACCACGATCTTCATTTTCTTTCTCAGTACTTTTAGTTTCATTAGATTGCTAAAACTTCCTTGAAAGTCTGTGCCCAGAAATGGATTTCATTTTCCAGCTCAACCCAAATGCATGATAGACAGAGCAAGGGAACTATTTCATATCTTCACATATTCCTAATTATAAACTGTAGCATATCTAGCTGTCTTTTTCTTGGGAGTAAGTCACTGTTCACTCGTGTTCAGCTTGTGATCCACTGTTATCCCAAAGACACATTTCTGAAGGAGAGCAACTAAATCAGATGTACATCTGCATTTGTACACTCAGTTATTGCTAGGAATAGAAACTTGCTTTTTTGAGAATTTTTTTGAGAATTTTTTTTTGTTCTTGTGTAGATTATTTCTTGTTTGTTAATATTTAATCTAATGATGCTAACCCTTTTTTGTTTTCAGACCCTTTTTTGTTTGTCTTATACAAATGTAATAGTAATTATAATTCAATTCTTTTAAAAAGCATTAGAAGCCTTTTGATTTAATCTTCAGATTCTTAATGAAAATACTTTTTGCTGCTAAAGCCAAGACACACTACAGCAGAACTTCAATATATCCTTCTGTTTTTGACAGCTATCTACTGGCAGCTGTTAGCCTCCTGTTGTCCAGCCGGTTTTGCATCATGTAGGATGGTAGGACATCCAGCAAGACCTGTCTGTTCTGCTGGGTTGTTTTCCTTAGACATTCAGCCAGTTGAGACTTCCCTTAAGGTCTTATGCTTAATTTTACTCTCTGTAGACAAACCCCCCCTTAACTTATTCTCTCTTGTCTGTAATCAGCTGCTCCCCATCACTGTTCTCCTAGTCTTTTTCTTTTTTTTTCCCTTTATTAAACCTTGTTTCACATGATTCAGTTTTCTCCATATTCAGGGTCTCCAAGCTATGGGATAGTAGCTGAGTGTACAGCGCAACATATCTTTGTTTGCTTACTCTGTGAAAAAGCTATATCCTTTAATATTGACAAGTGAGTCATCTGTGTGCTTTTCCACAGAATGTATGCTATGGCTGTTTAGTCACTTCCTTAATCATGTAGCGAGATTTCCAGCTCTTCTTATTTGGTTTCACACTTCTTGCAATGATATGCAGACAATTAGGGTATTTAACAGATCAATTCATCATCCTCTCTCTCTCCTGTGCTCTATTATGGATAGATTTATTTATTTTTCTTCTGTTTCCAGACTCTTCCCAAGGCTGATGGTTCTGTTTCCTGTCTTTCCTGTCTCACAACAGATTGGCATGTGACATGAGGAAGATTCTCCTTTTGCCCAGCATCACAGAGAAAATGACTGTGGAAGAAGTCATGTTCCTCCTGACAATGCCATCTGCATGACTGTGCATCTATGCACCCATCTAACCCCTCCCCTTCCCCCCAGGGACCTTACAAATATTGACCTGGGTTAAGCCAGGGTTGGTCAGGAGGGGGCTGATGTATGGGAGGGGCTGGGGACATGGTCAGGACAGCCCAATGCTCTGTGGGGTCACGAGGCAGGTATGAGGCTTTGCTAGAAAGCCCAGAAGGCAAGTTAGGGCCATGATCAAGGCCATCAGCATCAAAGGCCAGGTGCAGTCAGAGCAGCAAGGTGCCTCCAGCAGGTGGGGGCCTGAGCTCTGTGCAGGTCCCACCACAGCTGAAGACCCAGAGGAGGTTGATCAATGACCCTTTCTCACAGTGTGGCAGTTTTCTGTGAAGCTGCGTCCCAGGTTACGTGCCTGCACTAGATCAGGACAGACCTCGATTACAAATGCTTCAAACCTGGAGGAAAACTAAAGGGAAGATAGAGACAGCAGGTCAGCGATGGCCTGTTCTTGTTCCCATGTCCTGCTGTTATTTATAGCGCTACCTTTAGTGCTCTTGTGGATGAGAAATAGCAGGCACAAAAACCCTGGGCATCTTTTAGCTACATCCTCTGATTAACCTCCTGGAAGCTGACACAGTTCTTTGGTTTCCAAGTGATGCCAGAGTGGAATAAGGGCCAACCCCATGGCAGGCCCATGTTTTAAAACAATGAATTAATGCAGAAAACCAGTAATCCACAGATCAATCAGAAGCCTTAATAAGAGTTTTTAGGAGGCTGAGCTTAAGAGATTTTTGCCTTCATTCTCGCTGAGCAAAACCTGGGTAGTCTGGAACGGTTCTGAACTGTGTGAATGAGTGATGGATGAATGATTCCCCAGGTACTGTGTACAAAGCAACACCACTGACCCAAATGGTTCCTTGAAAGCTATTCTGGTTTATCGTGTCAGTGATCCACAGATAATAGGTATCTGGGGTATTCTTGAACCAGATTTTTCAATTCATAAGGCAGTAGGGATGCTCTGAATTGCCAAGTCTGTGCAAACTTTGGCACATCTTGAAGCGTATTTGAAGGGCTTAAAGCGATGTCTCACAGACTTTTACTGAACTTGTAACAGATTGAAAGGAGGAACAGTAAGGAAATGCAATGGTTTTGGGCTGGGGGAAGGCATGAGTGGGAGGAAAATCATGCATTGCTCAGCCAGATTCTTAACTGTAGAAACAATTTTCAGGCACAGAGGTAAAGAAAACGGTTTCACATTTTCAAGCCTTGCAATAGCTGTGCAGTGTTCTATCAAAGTTTCTGAATTGCTACAGATTCACAGTAGACTATATTTACATTCGCCTGCTAGAGTGTGAAGTAATCACACAGTAATTTCATAAGCAAACTTAAAAACATTAACAGTTCTAATTTCTGAGTGATAGCATATTGATAGTTTTGTTTCATGTAATTAAAAAAAGGCAGAAGGAAAATTTCAAAGTTAATTGCCACACTTTCATATAATGATGTGTTATGGAAGTAAGAAACTTAGCCTTGAAAACTAAATAAAATCTGTCAGCGATGGAACTTGCTTCTGAAAAACCCTTACCTCAGATAAGACACGTCTGGTTGTTCAATCCAGTTAGCATGCGCCCCCAAAACCCGGTCTTACCACATTATTGTTTCTTGTTTCATGTTTACGTGCTCCCAAATTTAATTCTTATATTACAAAAATGTTATTAAATAACCATAGCAAATGAATGTATTGCTTATACTCACATTACTTCTTAGCGATAGCTTTTATGAGTGAATCGTGGAATGAGAAAGATTTTCTCCTTTAGAGAAAGCCTATGCAAAGTGTGAATTTTGGTGGATCATTTAAGGTTTTTTCTTTTTTTTTTTTTTGCCAAACTGTATATTCAGAAGCATAGAATGCAATTAAGAGGTCTCGGTACATTTTAGCAACTTGTGGATGAATGGTTAATGAATGCTGTTCATGAATTGTTATTATTCACAAGTCCTTGTTATTCATGTCTGGATTCTTGCTTATTCAACTGGAACAAGATTAGTTCAGAACGTGGACTGAGCTCACCAGTCTTCAATGCATGCTGTGTCTTTGCAAACAAATTTCTGATTTTTGAATCATCCTTGTTGTGGTGAATCATTATGAATCCCAATGTGTTGCTTAGGCTTTACTTACACAGCTTTTGGATACCCCTTGAGTGTTTTAACAAGAAATGTAGTAACTTTTGTGCCTCTCAATAACAAGTGACAATTCAACAGCATACACTTTCATAGCAGTAGATACCAACTAAGAGAAAATAGAATTGCTGTGTTCTGTCAAGCTAATAATGTGAATGACAAGTGTCACTCTTCCTTTGTATCCAAAGTGGCACAGCATAGCTGGCACACAGTGCTTGTGCCTGGTCACACGAGACATTTAGTTAACAGGTGGCCTGCATCAGCTAAAATAGATGTGTTGGAAAGGTTGCATTGAAATGCATGCTGCATACCTCTTTCTTCTAATCTTTTCCCATTGCACGAGCACTTTCTGTTCTATTAAATTCTGTGTTAAATGAACATTGTGTCCTATAAGAATTACAGCAAGAGGAAATTATTCTCAGTTATCACATTACAGAAATGTAAAGCTATGAAAAATAATGTCAAGTTATTTTTTTCATGATGTTTCTTCATAGGAGGCTGCACTTACTGTTTTGCATTCATAGTTTCAAAGTTGTGCCTCCATTATATTACAAGATGCAGGTGGCCTAATTAAAGCCAAGACTTATTAACAGTCGAGTGGGAAGATCAAATTGTAATGAAAGAAATACTATGAATAACATATAGTCATTTATACGGAGCAGAAGCTAAAATAGGTAGGCAAATGTTGAATTAGTTATCTCAGATTTATTGAGAGCACTTTTCCCCATTTGAACCTTCAAAGGACCCAGTCTGTAATACACCATTCATGTTTATTGTAGCCTCTTTACCTTTTAATTTAACCCGTAGTTCTGCTATTCTTCATTGTATCTGTAATTAAAGGAATGTATAGGCTTTAAAAAAAACTGTGTTCATATGCATCCTAAACACTTAAATGATACTGGAGGCTGACCTTAGGCAAAGAGTGACCTTAGGCAAAGCGCAGGCTAGCATATACTACGTGCATGTGTTGGTGGTGACTGACTTACCGAGAAATAAATACATTTCAAAATGGAAACAGAAGTAAATGCTTCGACGATGAAACCTCAAACTGTATTTGTGTTCATTGGCGTGCCATGCAGCCTGCACACGTGTTGGAAATGCATCTGTCTCACTGTATTCTGAAAAGGTTTGAGAAAAGAAGAGAGGCCTCCTCATTCTGTGGCATGTTGAATCCTGCATCTATGTTTCACTGTGATGCCAGTCATGTTAGAACACGTGGCAGTGACAGGATGTAGAAATGCAAAATGCCCTCCATAAGCCTCTCTTTTACTCTTTTTTCTTAAAAAACAAACAAAAACCAAACCCAACCAACCAAACAAAAAACTGTAACAGATGAGGTAAACATTTAAAAATATACAGAATGGGCAGATTGAATTCTATAAAGAAAACTGTCATCAGTTGCATTCAATGCAGTGTTTTAGAGCTGCAGGTTTTTTTGTTGTTGTTGTTGTTTTGGTTTTTTTTTTTTTGCAGTTATTTCCCACATTTTTCCCCTCTGGAATATTTGTTGGACACCGTCCTGCAAGGACACGTTCAGCTGACAACTCATGCAATTGATCCAAATGTAACTACAGCCATTGCTGGCAACATCTGTAAGCACAGGCATATACGGTTTCAGAGTAAGACAAGCTTATGCATATCTTAGAAAAAAACAGTATGTAGCAGAAAGAAATCCACTGCTTTTTGCATTCTTATTATTTCATTGGCCAAAATGAGCTGGTGTTAGTTTTTCAAATCAAATCAGAATTCATGCCACAAGACATTATGAATTCGATTTCTGATAGACTTATTCTGGAGGGATTTGGGGTGGAGGAGAGACAGAGCAAAACAGTTTTAAGCCTGTTGGGAACTGCTTGTTCCCAGACCTTATTTACAGTCATATCATATGGAAAGCTCTTTGAAGAGATCTCCTTAAGGACTGAAATGACTGGAAACAATGCAAACAGAGTCCATATAGGAGGGTTTATAAGGACGTCGTAAAGATGAAAATCAAAATGGAAATACTTTCCCCATGAACTGACCAACAACACCTTGTGGTGTTTAATATATTCTGCCATTAAAAGAATTTTTGCAAACCAAATTCACTTTTACACATACTCCATATTTCCTTCAGCTCAGGCAGTGAAGCCCACACGGCTCTTTCAGGTAGTTTGTTGTTCTTATGCCTGATTACAGCGCTGACTCGTTTATTCCTACCACCCTGAACTATGCTGTGTCTTTAGGCACAGCCCTGAGCAAGACGAGCAGCGTGGGCTGAAGCACCACAAAAGCAGCCCTCGGAGGCACTGTGCCTCAAGGATTCTCCTCTTCTGCTCATATGAAAACAAGGAGCAGGAAGAAAATTTACATAATGTCTTCAAAACTAGTATCTGACTGCCTTGCTCGCAGTGGCCTGCTATTCTGCCTATGGAGTAAGCAGGTGAAGATGGAGCACTTTTGGATGGTATTAACTACTACATGCATTTCATTTCCCCTCTCCAGGATTGCTTACAAGCCCGGACCTGCTCTTAGGATCCTAGGAGACTTGCTCTCCTTTTCACCAACGAAATGGAAGGAATAGGCTACATCACAACACAATGAGTGTTTGATGTGGGATAAAATAGGCCTTTGGGTCTCAACTCCCACTTCTAAATCCTATATAGGAACAATATGAATGACTTATTGGCCATTAGGTTAATTCTGAAACATTATCTATGGTTCCTCCTAGTTTTTCTGAAGTTTTACCAGTTCTCAAAGAAGTAGAAATTTGCAGTTCTAATGAGAGAAGGAAATCTGAACAATCGGTAAAAGTGCAAATGAGAAAATACTTCTAACTGCTGAATATCTTTGAGATGGCAAAGTCCTATAGGACTGGAAGGTAGCAAGTCTGATCCTCCTGAATCTAAACCCCTCTGTATGAATACTGTGGCTAAGCAAGACCACTGAGGCCAGTTCCCGTTTCTCACTTGTGTCATCTGCCATGTGGCCTTGGAAAACCCTTTGATCTCCCTTTTGACAAGAACTGTGGAAAAGTCTCAGGGTGGTACAGATACATGGTAACCACTTCTGAAGAAGAAAAGCTGGACTTTAAACTCCTTGCCTGCTTCCAAATAGACTGTGTTCCTCTCTGTCTCTGTCAGGATTCTCAGGGTGCAGTTGCACAGCTCAAAGCGTGGCTCATGGAGCCATCTGCGCTAGCCTGGATGGCAGAAGTGTGTAGTTATGCTACACTGGTTCTCTTCCAGAGTAGATATATCCTGTTATTAATGAGCATTAAATATCCCATGCACAGTACTGTAAAAACTAATGTTTAATCATGTCTTCCGCATGTGAGCTAACTTGGATGTCTCTACACAGCAGGGAGTTTCGATGTACAGATATTTCTAAAGGAATTTAAGGACCAGCCTGTGGGAGCTCTGGCAGAGTAAGGATCTCAGGTGTCCAATTCCCTTCTGGCCTCAGCAGTGGAAGAACGTTTATTCCAATAATATTTGAAGAAAACATGTAATAGAAAAGGAGCGTCAATAAAAGTGAAGTGTTGGTATTTGTAATCTTGCTTTCCCATTTCAGAAGCAAGAAACATCCTTCCTTAGAGAAGATGATGAGTTGGCTAAGGGCACTGATTGCTTCTTGGCTCAGATGTGGAGGAGGAAGCAATTGAATGACAGTTACATATTTTAATAGATTTCCAAGGAAGCCTCAGTGGTAAAGTTATTATTTACTTACCCTTGCATAAAAGATTGTCACATTCAGTTTAAAGTAACTTTTAAATTTACTCTTTTAGTGTAGTTCGGATGCATGATTCAGGTCTTTTTTAAGAAAATGGTTCTGCTAAGCCAACATAATGAATACATGACAGCTATAGAAAATGATTTAAAAAATAATATTAATCCCTTGCATAGAGTGCAGATCTTATGCCAGCAGTCAAATGGAGAAGGCTGCTTCCTCTTTCATCTTTAATAACCGAAGTGTGGCCCCCAAAGACTGAAGGTCACTGCCTGTAATGCTTCATAATGTGATATGCAATGCCAGTACATAACGCTCCAGCCTGATCTCAGGGGCAGATGGCAGGAGTCACAGGTACAAATATACAAACTTACAGTTTCATGCTGTTTAGATCACGATGAAATGCTGTGTGATGGCACCTGTAGTCTCTGAAGTCTTCTCAGGTTTTTTCCTCTGCATTACAGATTAAAAGGCACATAGCTCAACAGACTGCTGGTCTGCCTTCCTTTTTTTGTGATCATTCTGTCAGTAATCATTTTCCACACCGCAAATATATTTTGAGGTCACTGGCTAATTTCCCTAAAATTTAACTTAAATGGAATCTCAAAGACATTAACCTCTTTAAAATGGCAAAATAAGCAATGGCAGAGTAGAATTGAAAGTCGTTCCCTCTCTGAATGCAGTGCACCCAGCACTGCTCACGGCTCAGCTGTGGCAGTGGCGGGGCCCTGTTGGAGCAGCTGGAGCTGCTCTGCTCTGACATGGGGCACTGTGGGGCTCTGCTCACAGAGGCCGCCCACAGCCCCCACAGCCAACACCACAGCACTGACACCCAGTACAATATGCTGAGCAGTTTGATTCATTAAATACACTTGAAGATTAGAATGTAACAGCAAGCTCCAACAGAGTGTGGATTCTTAAATAGTCCAAGGAACAGCAGCGTTGTTTAGAAGTGAAGTAAATGGTTTTGCTCATAACCATCAAGCAAAAATTTGGGATATCCAGAGTTGCTAGACCGCCAAGAGCATAGGCACAGACTTTTTGGGTTATGCTCTGGTTCCTAAAAATTTGGACAGTTACCCTGCACAAGGGACAAGCATTGGGGTCCCCAGTACAAGAAAGACAGGGAGCTGTTGGGGAGGGTTCAGAGGAGGGCCACAAAGATGATTAGAGGGCTGGTGTACAATCCCCTATGAAGACAGGCTGAGGGAACTGGACTTGCTCAGCCTGGAGAAGAGAAGGCTGTGAGATGACCTCATTGCAGCCTTCCATTATCTAGAGGGAGCCTATAAACAGGAGGGGGGTCAACTCTTTACAAGGGTGGATAATGGCAGGACAAGGGGAAATGGTTTTAAGTTGAAGGAGGGAAAAGTTAGGTTGGATATGACGGGGAAGTTCTTTACCAA
>PPHD01027462.1:0-11163 GCA_002909625.1 Bambusicola thoracicus
AGTTTCACCTACAGTTTCCAGAAGGACTAGTGGAGTCCACTGTGCTAGAGCAGACCAGAAGAAATACCCTTGTCATTATTTGAGCATCAGGGAAATTCTAAGTAGAAATAGGCCTACATGCTTAAGTTTAGCTGTCTGATTGGCATTATTGCAATTCCACTTCTACTGGGCTGAAAAAAAAATCTCTACATGCCAGAGCATAAGAGTTATTTTATATTATTGTATCGGGAACACTACTTTTATCCATAAAGGGCTAAAGAGACTTCTATGCTTTCTTAGTTTCAGGTAGTTTAGTTTCCACTACCCTCAAGAGTGTTTTATTTAAAACCAAAAGATAGAAGAGCTTGGTACCATTCCTCTCCAGCTCTTTTTGAGTGACTCCCTGTTTCAAAGGGGACAGTAGAATATGAGAAACAAAGAAACATTTCCTGGAAGATGGTACACAGGCTAACTTCACAAAAGTAATTTATTTTCATGCCTCATTATATCTGTTCTGTTCAAGAACAGGCCTGAAACCTTCCAGAGGGAGCATACCCATCCATAGCTGCTGGTAACTCAGCAGAGGAGACTCCTATCAAGGATGTGAAAAAACAGAAACTATATCCACATCCACCAACATTCTCTCATCTCCCTTTCACCCCAGATAGCCAAGAGATTCCTATGTCTTATTGCACACCATCTCTTTTTGCCAGCATGCAGTCATTTCCATACAAAATTGCTCAGACAAGAGCATCATGTACATATTCCCAATTCCAAATGAAGGGGTGGCAGACCCACTCACCATGGGGCTGCTCAGCCAGCTTAGAGCCACACACTTTGCTTGAGTATCACGGGATGCTGAAACCAGGGCCGTGCATGTGGCTGCAAACAGGCTGTTACATTAACACCCAATCCTGCTCTCCCAGGAATCTGCATTAACTTTGCCAATTACTTCAATGGGAACCAGAATAATGCCTCTGTGAATAAATCAGGGAAGAAAATCAATTCTGTTCTAAGCTGAATCCATAGGCCCTTTTGTACTTTATATGGCCCTTCTTTGGAGGAACGGCAACAAAGCTGCTGAGAGTTTGAAACCTCAGTGAACAAGACCCTCTGGGCTCACTAAGAAAAGCTCACATATTCACTGCCGTTCACTTGTTAGGCTCAGGATAAAAAAAGCATACCAGAACGCTGCCAATAGTTATCTATTTATATTTGGAAATCCAGTAGTTTTATTTGAATGCAAGATCATTCAGGGGGAAAGTTTGCAAGCCCAAAATGAAGATGCTAGAGCTATTAAACAGAGTTATATTTAAATTTCTTCCCCACTTATTCATATTTCTCCTTTTGATTTACTTTAATTAAGCTCTCTTTAGGCTTCCAAGTCTGAAGGGGCTTTCTCCCTCCCCTTTTTTGCTGTAGGAATAGAAATTGCTCTCCAGGCAGGCTTTTCCAAATGCTCACAGCTTTGCTCTTTGCTTAAATAAAAGGCCTTTGAAAGGCAGTAGTGTAGGATGGTTCACCATAGATTTGAGATTTCTCTAACATCATTCCTACAGAGCTCCAATTTGCAGGGTTTTTCAGTCAAAACCTCAGCTGCTATTTTCATCCAGACATAGATGTCAAGATAAGGGGAGTGCACTTTGGAACTTGATACTTGAGTCATACTCATCATCAAGGAAATAAGGGGGGGAGGGGAGGGTCAACTCATCCTCACACTGTTGTTAACAGAGACTGTCACAGCACTAACTGAATTTCTCTTTATATATATTTTTAAAATCCAGGGCGAGATCTTGTTTCACTCTTTAAGTTAATGTCACACTCTCTGCTTCTAAATTTATGTTTAAGCTTAAGTTGTTCAAAGGGCACTTTCAGTGAAATGGAATGGAAGCTAAATAGGTGTTGCTCTGTAAAGTGATATATTCCCTAAGACTGTTTCCAGTGGGTATTATAAAACCTCAGCAAGCAAACTCTCAGGAGGCATAACTAGGTAATGCATCAACAAAGACACATAAAAACCAGAGGCAGCTGGGCTATTATTAAGAAATGAAGCAGAAGCCATTGAATGTATAGGGTGTGAGCTAGAGGAAAAAATCAATTTGGTTAAATAAAAAGAACACCAGCATCTGCATATAAAGTGGAAAGCAAGCACAACTACTAAAAAAAGAAAAAGAAAAATCCTTTTGTACAAAGAGAAATAGTATTTTCTCTCCCGGCTGCACACAGAAGCATGGAACAAGGTCTTTGCCTGAAGGATACTTCAAAGTAGAAATTTTCAGTCACAGTTCCATCTTTTCTGAAAGCAACAGGAATTTTGGAGTCTGAGCACCTGAGAGGTGGTGTGAACTCTAGAGCTGTGTTGGTATCCACATGGGGGCACAGTTGTACTTGCATCGAGTCCCACAGAGCCGAGTAGCTCAATAGCCCTTCCTCAAACTACTCAAAGAAGATCAGGGTCTTCACCTAGTGGCCTTAGCACAGAATTTGGCATCCATCTTTGTCGTCTTATTTTGTCACTCTTAAGTTCATATTCCCACCATCACCAAGCTTCACTTTTTCTCTAAGCTGGTCCTATTTCTATGGTATCATGGAATGGAAGTAGGAGACCAGGAACTGAGAGACTACCTGCTCCCATTTTGTGGTTTCAATGCATTTAAAAAAAAAAAGTAAGCTTCACTTCTCTTTCATTTATTAGTCTCCAACATAAGCGTTTTCTGCAGAGACATACAGTACAATGTGGAAGTGAAGTCAGCATTAATTATTATTATAATGAATATAACATTCTTAATATTCATGCGAATGTAAAATTCATTTGACTTAACTACGTAAATATGTTTGAAACTCATGTGATCATTTTGTGCTATGAACACTGAATTCATATCTGGGTACTTCAGTACAAAAGAAAAAGTTACAAAACAAAAACAACAATTAAAAAAGAAGCTAATTAGAATTACAACCTTGAAGTTTCAGTATCTAATTTTTCAGTCTTAATGCATTCCACATTCAAGTCCGCTCAAGATTATAAAAGTTCAGAAGAAATCAATAGGAGATGAAGAGAAAGAGCTAAGTATTGTGCAAAAGATATGACCGAACAAGAAAATAATCAGTATTTTTATTGGATTTCTTCTTCTGGGCTCACTTTGTATTAATATTATTAAAAACAGTGCTTGGCCCTCAGCCTCCTGGTCATGGTAACACCATGCCCATTCAAATCCTTCAATAGAAATACTTTCTGGAATTCAATAGCCAAACATTCTCCATCTCTCTTCAGCCCACAGCACAGGCACCATCAGGAGAAGCACCTGTTTTTTGCTTCTCACTTTCTCAGTCAGAAATAAGGACAGAGGTTCACTTGCACTTATTAAAGGCTCCTGAGGCCAGACATAGCCTGTACAATACACTCATCTGGTACTTGATCCAGGATCACAGCAAAGAAACCATCCCCTTCTGACTGATTTCTACCTGTCATATGGAAAAGGATCAGCTCAGCCTCTTATTGCAAGCTAACATCTTACACGTATTTCAAAGAGCATCCTACTAGTTTTGTGCATTTCATCTTTCAATGCCTGTAATTTTTTTCTTCTTGTACTTAATGACATTCTCTTAGCCAGATTAATAAAAAAACACACCAAGAAACTCAACGCAAAACCATATATACTAAGTTGGGTATACAGTTTTATGGTAAGTCCCAAGATAGGAGAAATATCTGGTTTTCAGGCCACACTGTTACTCCACACAAGAACTCATCTTTTTCTGTGAAACCATAAAACCTACATTAAACTCCCTAGAATCAACCCTCTTCCATCCCCAGAGCTCTGCTCTTTATTTGATAGTTTTACTGTTTTTTTTCTGCACATTGTCTCGTTCCTGACTTTTTTTAACCATAGCTGTACTCTTTTAGAACTGCTGCTTTTAACATGCTCCAGTAGATGGAAAGGTAATTAGTGGCCCCATTAAGCCAGTACATGCTTCAGGTATATGAGATATATACTCAGGTCTCACTGTAGCGCAGATCATAGGCAGCTACTGATCAAATTATTGTCTCAGTGTTAAATTGAAGAATAAGGATATATGCAACTCTGTACGTTAACATGATGTAAAAGTCCCAGGCTTAGCTGATTTTCTTTCTTAGCAGTTTAGCAAAAGGATATGTTTTCAAAAGGGCACATGTGGTGAAAATTTGTGAGCCAGTA
Organism: Bambusicola thoracicus; assembly: GCA_002909625.1. Taxonomy (NCBI): domain Eukaryota; kingdom Metazoa; phylum Chordata; class Aves; order Galliformes; family Phasianidae; genus Bambusicola; species Bambusicola thoracicus. The sequence continues at coordinate 4,173 of PPHD01027462.1, forward strand.
AGTACTCGATGAAGGAAAAAAAAAAAAGAAGGAAAAAAAAATAGTAGGAGGGATAGTACAGAGGTTTTCAGAAAAGAAACACGAACAAGCTGTATATCCAAGGAACATCTAGATATCTACTGCTGGAAGAAAGAGAAAACCATCCAACTTCTATTTGTCTGCAGTAATCCTAATTTTACACAGAGTAATTTAAAACATTTATCTCCAGTCAAGACAAAGGCTATACAAAGAAATGTTGCTGAATTAGGAACATATTAGAAACTTTTTATTATAAGATTTTATTTCCAGAGTATCATAGGGGCCCCATCCAGTTTCCTGTGAAATCATTAGGATACTTGCCATAGATTTTTAGATGGCACATTAGGAAAAAACTTCCCTTGAGAGGAAAAAAAAGTAGTATATTTTTCCACCATTTATGACTCCTGCAATTATGCAAGTGAAAACAAAGTTCTGTTGCCAGCACTTGTCCTAACTCAGAAATTGTAGAGCAACAACAGCAAGAAACTACCAAACACTGAGTAAACCAGTTCTCACATTTTTTGGGCAGCATTTCTTATACACACAGACAAGAAGATTTAGAAACAAAAGGATTGTTGTGTTCACCAGTCTCTTAAATGTTAGTAGAGGCTCTGCTAACTCCAAAGCCCCCAAAAAGCCATAGAGGCTCCACTTTTCACCGATACCAACAGCCACCCAGCCAGCACCATGGCTTGCATTTGCTTTGAGGATACACAATGGAAAGGGCATCACAAAACCAACAGTTATGTTCTGCAGCTGTCCTCACGTGATTGCACTTCAGTTTGCAAGAAGAGTGCCTCGGTTGTCCTGTGGCTCAGCTAAGGCAGTAAGAACTGGGGTGAGCTCAGTACGAGCATGGTTAGCCTTCAGCCCCTACCCCACCTCTGAAACAGCCCCTGCCCATCGAGGCCCTGGCACTACAAGCACTGCCTGGATGGCTCTGCCCACTCCTGCCAGCCCTTTCCTTCAGCTGAGGAGCTCACCTTGGGAAAGGCATTAGTTGAGTCTGCATGGAGCAACATGAGCTAAGTGGAGTATCAGTATCATCTCCTTCAGGCTATTCCTTTAAATGTCAGTGTAAGAACCAGATAACTGTTAGGTAGAATAAAATTGCTTCCACATGTATGTATTGTCATGTTTGCTTTTGAGTTCCTCTATGAATTTTTGACATTAATAATGATATTGGTACAGTACATGTGTTCACTATTACTTCCAGAAGCATGCTAGCAGTTGTAATTTTAAAAAGCCAAACAAACAAACAAAAAAACCCACCAAGAAACAAGAAAGAAAACATAACTAAGTGAATCACTGGAATTGACGATGTACAAAATGCTGCAATGAGGAAAAAAAATATAGAATTGCTCCCATTCTCAATTTTAAGTGTTATTTCTAGCAAGAGAAATTTAAATTCAGCAAGAGTGAAGCGTTTCAGAAAGATGCCCAACCTTAACACTAGCACAATCTTAAGCTTTCTGAATTTTAGTGAGTTTTATCACATACTGGTATAATCACAGAATCACCAAGGCTGGAAAAGACCTCCACGATCATCTAGTCCAACCATCTACCTACCGCCAACATTTCCCCACTAAACCATGCTCCTTAGTACCACATCTAAATGTTTATTGAACACCTCAAGGGACAGTGACTCAATCACCTCACTGGGCAGCCTGTTCCAGCACCCAACTATCATGATGTTGCTGAACTTTCTACAAAAAAGGAAACAAAACCAGAAAATTTCTCTGAAAACTCACATCTTCTCACTTTTTTTTTTTTTAAATCTTCTGTCACAATTGTATCTCCTCATTCAGAATAAACAACACTATGTACAGCTGTAGCATAATGGTGCATAATTTAAAAAATATGTATTTCCCATAAACAGTACGTTAAAATTAATGCCATTTTAATTATCTAAGAGATGTCTCTGTCTGCAAAGAAATCATTTAAATAAAACATACATATTTTTAATATTCACTTTTCCTTGTCAAATAGAAAACAATAACACACAGAGGACCGTAACTTACACCTAATCATGGTAAACTTTTATACCACATCATACAGACTGTCTCAAGACATCTACAAGGAAACTTCAGATTGCCTACATATGCCACAGCCTAATGTCATTTTTCTTGATTGAAGTGTAAGAGAAAAAAATCTAAAATTTAAACCGAAAATCTTTGAAGTCCACCCTTTTGAAAGCATTCAAACAGACTTCATGCTCTGCTCAGCATTTTTTCCCCCCTCTTCTTTTTCTCCCTTTAAAAAATTTTTTTTTTATTTTTTATTTTTCCCCTTTATGGGCTTGTCTACACAAGAAAGGTAATGGGGAGGTATATCATTCACAGTAAGTTGCAGTTCAATAACTGCTGCATATTTAATGCTAGGCTGCAATCGTGGCCACACAACCAGCCAGCTCTCATCTACGGTGAAAATAATTGCTTCCATATTTGTGGGGATTTCCTTGATAATAAGCATTACACAGCCATACTCCATGTTCCACTTCCCCCTGCTAGCCCATGAGCATTGCGGAAACTTACCTGCTAGGCACTGGAAGGAACCGCAGCAAACAAAGCACGTATTTACCAGCTCCCCTAATCCTTCTTCTGCCACCCCATGAGCCACCTCCTCTTCCCACATTAGCGATACTTCTACTGAAACCAGCCAGCCAAGTGGAAGCAGTGCTGCACACTACATTTGTTGTTACCAACAAAAGGGTACCAGAGGTATATTTGGTACTTCACCTCTGCCAGGGCCTGACCCAACAGAATGGCAGCCTACCAGAGTCAAATCCCATCACAGAACAGTGAGTGACCCACTTGCAGGCACACCGGGGCACAAAGCATGCACCTCTGGAGGAAGATTCCTGGGGACAGCTTCTTCCACAGCTCAGATGGACAGCTGCGGTTGGTTAGCAAACCCACTCTGATCAGTAACATGAGGACTAATCATTAGCCAGAGCAGGTGAAGCTGAGCAAAATCAATGTGGGACATTTAAAACACCAATATCAGCCCCATTCATGGTAATAAACAGTTAAACAAAAAAGGGCTGAATTCATATATGTATATGAATTCATATATCTATATATAGATATATATATAGATAGATATCCTGTCAATATATGCCTTTCTAAACTAACCACTAGGTTAGAAAACAGAAATACGCTTTTTGGTTTCTGGTCTCGGAGAATGGAGGACAGTTGTGCAAAGAAGAGGACTGTAGATACTGTTTCTTGCACTGGTGTAATTTGGAAAGCTGTTTTTTGGTGCAGAGTCATCCCTAGAGTAGACCTCCTTAGTAGAAACATATCTATTTTATCAATGGTCTGTCCCCGTTACATTCATAAGCTACCAGTTAATAACAACTAGGATGGCATTTTGAGGTTAATATAGCCATATGCCTTTGAATGAGTAAGAAACATCCTGTACTCTCATTACCGATGTTCCATCACTTCTGGGAAGAACCTGTCCTAAATATGTAGGATAATCTTTTTGTAAATCTTGTTTTGAGTGCACATCTAAGATATGGATATTATGCTCATTATTCAGGGGAAGGTACTACCAACCACTATCCTGACTGACAGTGACTTTTATTAGGCAACTGAGTATTCAACAGAATGGTTTAAACATCACCACAGCAAATGAGGGATTATAATCAGATGAAGAAAGTAAAGCCACTGCTCTTTCACAGCTAAGCAATGTCTCCACCTGGTATTTTAAGTGAGTGTTATATGTTACATAACATCTGAGAAAGCATGAGAAAGCTCTCTGGTGGCTGGAAGGCATGAGTTCAAAGATACAAGCAGTCAACCCTCTCCAAAATGACAGTTACTAGGGACACGTCTAGCTCTTGCTAGATACTTGTTCTACTTGCTAGATAAAGACTGGTCTTTTAAATGAAAGAAAACAATATCTGGAAATAAGTGTTTTTTTCTCGTACCTTGTATAATTTTCATGCATATTTCAAGGCCAGTCTATGCAAGACATGAATATTTCAAGGTGATTTTTTTTTTTCCCCCCAGAATACCAAGGAAAGTTCCCTGTTATTGTTTCAGTAAGAATATTTTCTTCTTACTCTGTTTTTAAAGATTTCTCCTTTGAACCAGGAGGAAAACAAAGTATAAGCTGACATACAACTGCACTGTACAGAAAACTTAATATGAAAATATTATAATCTGTGAATATGATACATTTTTTTCAAAAGTGTAAAGATCTTCAACAATTTTTGTATTTAAAAAAATATATATACACAAAACTACAAATACATAACCCAAGGATGAAATAAGAACTGAGAAGAGTGTAGTGTAACAGTTTATCCACTCAAATGAATCTGTGGAAAATAGGAAACATTAAGTCTGAAATACTACAGCCACACATCAGTTCCTGTACCTGCACAGCCTTGTGTGATAAAACTGGAAAAAAAAACAACAAAACACAGCTGTCCTGAAGAACTGAAATGACAGATTCTTGGGCCACTGCTCTTCATATCTTTGCAGTATCACTAGTGATGGCACATGACTGTTTGGGTCTAGATAATGGTCACCTCTCTGAGACGAGCTTATTAGGCTACTGAAAGCCACAGAAGGAATTATTTACAGCTGCTGTATCATGACAAAGAGGTACAGAAGAAGGGGAGGAAGAAATGTGATGGAACACTTCTTTATGGTAACCTGTCTGCTCACACCATTGTGGCAGCCATCACAGCACATCTCATGTTGACGTAGGTAGCCACACACATTCCACTGCTCCAACTTTGTAGCAAGTGATGCTTTTATACATAGACAGCCCCAACCCTGCTCCACACAAGTGGTGGTCTATCATTCTCATCATGGGATCCCACAGGCAATGCTGTGAATATAGGTGGACAGAAGCTTTGCTGCTGTCTTCTGTCTAATTTTCTAACTCAAGGAGTCCCAGCAACTCTTTGCCTTCCTTCTCCCTGACTCCTGGGAAATGGTCAAGTATTCATCATTTCTCTCTTCCTCCTTCAGATCTTGTCCATTCAGCTGTAGATCCCATAGAAAATAGCTCAGTAATAAGTACCAGTAATCCATTGCTTTATTTTCAGATACAAAACCAGTAAGGAGGTGTTCTCAGCACAAGGCATTTAAACCTAAGTTAGCCTACCATTCTTGTTCTACACCTGTGCACCGTACAATACAGACATCTGAAGTTAGTGAGATGAATCCCACCTGCTCTGCCTCATCTCCAGTATACTTGATAATCCATTGCCTTTGACTCTTCAGATGGTCCCAGGAAGTCTGAGAAAATAGCAATTTCCACACAGTAACATTTATGTTGATAAATGGCTGTAGTATTGGGTTGTGGGAGAGGCGGGACCAATTGGCAGTTCCATCTGCACTTCCGTGAGTATATTTTTTTAGCAGAGAAAATGAGAACAGGAAGCAAAGTTTCAGAAAGTTTTAGAAAGACCAGAGTGAGCACAGTACAGTATGTATTATTTCACTCACTAGAATGGTCCTACCTGACATTTTGCATGAGTGGAAGGGCAAAAGTCCCTGTTTTGGAATGGATGACAAGGCATCTATGCTGGTTCAGTTTGGCTTTAATAAATTGCTTTCCCTGCCTTTCCATTTTATACCCCTTGCAGACATGCACAAAGTTCTCCGTGAAATAAATGCAGTTTTAAAGTGATCACTGACATACTTCATACTGATACATATTTTCACAAAGTTATTCCACAAAATATTTTTTTCCTTCCTTGAGTTCATTACCTAAGAATAATACTAAGTTCTGTTTAAGGGCAAAAAGAGAAATACCTTTGTACTGCTGTAATGATCTAATCTATATGTGATTAAATGCTCCAGGAAATACTTTGCACGTTGCCTCACTGATACTTTGAAATGCATTTCATAACATGCTACAATACCTACAGACCCAAAAAAGGTGTTTTTTTTTTCTCCTCTATAAACCTTTTTGTTCAATCCTCTCAAGCTCCTACTGTCCGCTCAAGCTTTTGTTGCCATGCTTTCTCATTGCTCCTTACTCCCTGAGCTGTAATCCAGGCCATCTACATACAGCTTGTGGCTCTTCTACAAACTGCTGCCCAACACTGGTGTTAAAATACCAAATGCCATCCAGTTTTTCTAACTACTAGAAACAAACATGGGCTGTACTAGAAATATAGGGGAAGGCTTCCTCTTCACTGTCTCCTTGCAAACTAAATTCTCAGATTCTTCATTTAAAGATAATGGTCAACCTGTGTGTGATGGCCAGCATCAGGGTCATGTATGTATAAATGCATCTATCCACACTCAGTTGTGTGAAACACGTTTCTGTAAGAGAATTTGCTGGGCTTTCACCTCTCCAGAATTAGGATAGTCTAGAGAAATTCAAGGTTCATAACAAGGTTCCCAAGGTATTTCTACTGTTTATGCACCTGCAACTACCTAGAGATAGTGTGATCTGGATTCAATTCAGAGAGACAGTAAGTAGATGGCCACAAAGAATTACTATTCTAGTGGGAGATGAACCGGTGTACAACATGAACATAGGGATGTCAGAATACTAGATAGTATAGATAATTCATCCATTTTGTTCTATATTAACTTCATACTAATTAGTTTATTCCATACTTTTGTTTCAAAGTGTAGTAAATTGCATCTTGTCAGATATATGTAGTACAGATTGTATCTTGGCAATGTTTGGTCTGCTCATTAAAAAAAATTTACTAAGAACCAACTTCTTTCCGCTATCCTTTAGATAATCCCTCTACATTTTGTTGAAGAAATGACATAACAATCCTATGCAAAGCAAGAAAGTCCAGACAGCATCCTCCTAGTTTAAAAAAACAAACAAAAAACAAAAAAACAACAGAGTAGTTACTTGTGAAATGGAGTAAGTTTTTTCTCCTGAACAGGAAGAATTTGCCAGTTAATTGATTCAATAATAGCTGCATGTTTAAGTTGTTTAGAAAATCTAAATGAAATGTTAGTGTGCTTCTCAATAGCATTCTCTG
>PPHD01027463.1:0-11163 GCA_002909625.1 Bambusicola thoracicus
CTGTTCCCCATCTTCTCCCTACAGTATACGGGCTGCTTAGTTTTGCAGTGTCCCTGTGAGACAGACAAGTGCCGTCATCCCTATTTTATAGGCATGGAACTGAAGCAGATAAACTGAGGGAGACTTCCTAAGGCTAGAGGCTCAGCAAAGTTCTGGTCTCTCATTCCTGCAAATGCTCACAGGTTAGTACTCTCCAAAGTAGGTTCAGTGTTGCTGTAACTAGTTTTTTAAAAAAATAATACATCTTCACACATGGGAGAACATTGGCTCCTTTCACCGCTAGATACTTATGTTTCACCACATGGTGAAGGAGAAGATTCCCTTTGTTGCAAAGAAGCTCTAGAAAATTACCAGTGGGATTCAACAGCATTAAGGCAGCCTCCTTCCCCTCTCCTTCCCTCTCCTGAAGGGCTTCCACAAGCAAGGAGCTTCTGGGACTGATACTTTTTAGTGACAAGGCTGCTTCAAACCTGTATCCCATAATACTACAGCCTTCCCTTCTCTTACACCCTTCCAGCAATAACCATCTCACCAAAGATTTAGGATATGAGATTCTAGAACAACCTGACCCAGAAAATGTCCTGTTCACTTTACTGGGCTATGCATATGTCTATACTGTACTGTGAATAAAGTTATTATAAGGGCTATGGATTGTAATCCCATAGAAGCTATAGTTCTCTGGCTGCTGATAAGACACAATACATATTTTCTGTCCTCCAAATGTATAATGAATGATTAATGCATTAATGATGTCACCGGAAAGGGTTAAAGGGAATGCTGTGACGACTGAGGACAGCTGTAGCAGAAATACTAAGTCACAGCCTGAACCAGTGATTGAGCACCTGGTGGGAAAGCAGGGCCAACCCACAGGAGCTCAGGTGCATGCAGTGCCCCTGAGTGACCAGAAGGGATGGATCTACTCCTTCCCAGACCTCATTCAAGGGTTGGCAGTGGAGGCAAAGAGAACCCTGGGTACCTGAGGCCTTTTAAAGGTAAGCAGATTCATTTCTTTGTTTCTGTACCAATGGCTGTTGCATTTGAGCAAGTCCTTTCTTGCTGTAGCTTAGGACTTTGCTACTCTGGTTGTATGATGCTGTCCGTGCTGCTCTTTCCATTGCATTACAACAGCCTAACTCACTCTCTCAGTTTGTCACCCCACCAACTATATCAAATTGTGTTAGAGTAATGACATACATGACTGAGAAATAAGGAGAATGGAATAACCTACCTTCTGAGATTGCTATCAGAAGATAGATACAAGATTATTCTATGTCTTAGTATCAGATCTGATTGGTACATCCACGTTATCTTGTGACACAATGACATCAAATGCTACTGAAATAGGTGAGCCTTTCTCCTAGCTAGGAGACTACAAGCCCAGAGATTAATGCATAACACAGGACTGTTAGAAATCAAAGTATACCTTGTGAAGAGAGGCATTAACAAACATTATTTTTAATAGGCTGAATGTATTCTTATACATTTTAATCATCCATGAAGGTCATGGAGTCTTTCTATAGCTGACTCACTGCCCAATACATGTAAAATCACAGTGAGAGAACGTTGGATGGAGGCCAGATATCACAGATGGAGACCTTCGAGCTCTTGATTGAATTGGTCAAATCAGCCCCAAGTCAACTGATCTCTTTAGAGAAACTGGTTCTTTTTCCTATGAAAAGTGTAAATCTGTGTCCTAGCTGAGACAAACCAACTCTGCCACGTTGCCCACCCACCCCAAGTAACTTTGCTAGCTGAAGCCATGGGTGCCAGCAGAGCACTCTGGCCTCACGTCAGCCCCTTCTGAGAACAGACTTAAGGGCTCATCTTTTCACAGTATCATTAAGGTTGGAAAGACCACTAAGATCATCTGGTCCAACTGTCAACCCATTCCCCCTATGCCCACTGAACCATGTTCCTCAGTGCCACATCTACTCAGTTCTTGAACATGTTCAGGGATGATGACTCCACCAATTAAATTGTGATTCATTTAATTAGGTTTCGTTCTGGTTTCTGTTAGTTAAAGGTGTGGTTTCAACTGTATCATCGTTTGGTGGTGTCTATTTTCTGTCACACTGGTGACTTTCATGTCTATCTAAACATGCTGTTCTTTTTCTGCCTCTTGTTCAGTTTTTGGCCACAGTAAATTCCTGTGGTAAAAAGCTCTATGGATTAATTGCGGTGTGTGGAATAAATACATTCTGATTTGCTCATATTTTAATGCCTGGGTACTTGAACATCAGCATGCAAGGAGACCATATAGTTGTGTTAACTGACTAGATTACCCCCACTTTTCCAATAAGTGGTACTTCTGCATATGATTTCTTTCAGAGAGCTCAAAATATGCAAAAAATATTTAAATTTATCTGCTTTCATGAAAAATTAATCAAGAGTCAAAGATGTTCTTTAAGGCTGTATAGGAAATGTATGAATCTGGGAAATATTATGCTTATTTTAAAAAAAAATCCATAAAATCTTCTGTGGGTTGTCTTTTCTCCTTAAAAAAAAAGGTGAGTGGAACTGTATGATGTCACATCTCAAAAGGCAACATCCAAATATACAGAACTTCCTGAAGTAATCAGGACTGAAGCAATCAAAGTATCCCATTCCTACCACTTTTACTTGCATTTATATGGAACCAATTTAGAATTCTTTTTCTCATCACCCAAGTGCTTTTTGGACAAGGACACTTAGATTTTTGCAGCCTACACATGAAATCTGGCATTTTTTTTGGCATATTAGCATATTCTGCAGCCTTGCTGTCTCCTCATCAGAAGCTGCTTGACTTACTCAACAGTGCGTCCCAGGTCAGGACAGAGACCTGGCAGAGCAAGAGAGAGATTTGTAGAGCATTTATCAACTCTCTGCACTGGTTCTTGTAAACTCAAACACACGCCTGCAATTTTTCCACTATCTCAGGTGATTTTCTCTGTGCTGTTGTAGAATAGTCAAGACTTCCCACACAGTAATTCAGCAATTGCTCTTTGACCTCAGAAATATTTAAATTTCTCAATATTTGTATTCACATTGTGTTGCAGCAGAAATATATAATGTATGAATGTTTCAGTAGATTACTGCAGGCAGCTGCCAATACATAAGAAACATGGAAGTCCTTTAATCACCAAAACCAAATGGTTTTATTCTTGGGATAATTTATACGAACTGCAGGTAAACTGTTTCTCAACAGTCCATCTTACCTTGCAGCCATAATTCAGAATGTGATGTGGATTTCATAGGCAGGTTCCTCCTCTTGGTGAAAATAATGATGGAGGAAGAGTGGTAAATGGGAGAGAAGGGAAAGCCACCTTGGCCGCGGTTTTGGCTTAAGGTATAGTATATTTGGAAGCTTGTGTTGGCATTGTGCTTTGCTCTGGTTGTGTGATGCTGGCCTGCATACAAGTTCACAGCAGTTCATCAACTTACCAAGGTTGGAAAAGGCCACTAAGATCATTTAGTCTGACCATCAATCCATCACTATCGTACCACTAAACCACATCCCTCAGTGCCACATCTCCCTGTTTCTTGAACACCTCCAGGGACTGTGACTCCATCACTTCCCTGTGCAGCCTATTCCAATGCCTCACCACTCTCTGAGAAGATTTTTTTCCTAATAGTCAACTTGAACCTCCCTTGGCACAATTACCCTGTCTTAAAATCCTCACGATTACCTGCCCTTCCTCAGCTGTTCTCATCCCCTTCTCCACGTACAAGCCACCAGAGCAGGACAATCATTACTGGAGAGGATGCTTTTTCTTCCCTACCCTTGACTCAAATGATTGTCATGAAACAACAGTACTTTAAAAAATTCCTAGGATGTAAAATCATAGATTGGTTTAGGTTGAAAAACTTGCTGATTTGTTTTTAAACTTCCCTGATAAAAAGTATTTCGTAGACTTATGCCTTCAGCTCCTTCCTGACTGACTGTTGTTTGTTCCTATGCTTTCAGGTTTGCTGGAGGTTTGAGAAAACACCTGTAGTGGAGGGGTCAGGAGGATTTTGAACTGGAGTAGCTAGTATATGGAAAGGAATAGTGTTTTTAAGGTTCATTGCAGAAACAACATCACTGATGAGAAGGAAGAGATAAGAAAGGGAAGCATCTCTAAACTTTTATTGTAATAGTTGACGAAAATATTATTTTGGGATCTGAGTTACACTTTGGCCCCTGTCATGATATCTTTCTTTTTTTCCATTAACATCAAAAAGTCCCTGTAGTATCTTGTTTGTGGATGGTCCTTGGTGTTTTTCTGTGCTGTATTTTCTTTTCTTAAATCTCTTTCTAACCCAAGCCTTTACCTTAGCCCACCTAGCCCTAACTCTTTTATCCTGCCCTGCTTCAACCACCCATCTCCTCCCCCTAAGCTCTTTTCCACTACAAGCAGAAATCTCTTTCCTTTTCAGCTACCTGTTTTGCTTGGATCATATACACCTAGAAACCGTTGCTACAGTTGCAATATCCAGATCTGTAATTGCTGGGGGACCTGAGTCCTCTGTTGTCTACCTTTGGGCTCTGCAAGTCACTCCTGCCACCAGAGGCAGCAGACCCAGAAGTGTGAGCTCCTTGGGGAGTAGGCTGTAAGAGATGGTAAACACTGCGGAGGAGCAGGGGTAAATGATTGGTGCTGTCTGGCTGGGATGTACGGCCCTTGCTTCTCCAAAGCAAAAGGAGGAACTGGAATACCACAGTAAGGCATGCCTTGTGTAGCTGTGCTAATACTTTATTTACTGATATGCACTTAATTTACAGAGGTTAATTTCACATATTATTGCAGGCAGTAACTGGAATATATAATGGTTCTGTTTGTGCAGTTGTAATCTGTAGGTGGTCAGGCAGGTTTCCATTCTAGGAGTCATTCTCTTAATGAAGGTTTGCACTGTTTGTCTATTGTGTAGGCATTGCTGCTTCTGCAGTTCCTCCAGTATCAATTTTCTATCCTAATCCTGTATTTATGGACTGTAGTTAACATGGTATCAAGGCATGCCATCAGAACGGCACAATAACGTTGTTCCAGTTTTTTTTAGTCACTAAATTTGTGCTCAAACAAAGTATTATTAAAATGTTTTAGAAACATTTAACTGATGGGAATAGGTAAGACTTGAGGTTTTTTTTCCTCTTCCTCTTTTTCTTGTAACCTGAAAAAAGAGTACATTCCTGCCTTGTTACTGTCATTTTCCATTAGCATCCAGAGTTGGCCACAGGACGCTGGACTTGTGTCTCCAGTCTGGCCCATTCCTGCTCTGTTATTAAGACTCCAATACAAACAATAGGATAAGAGCACAGAGCACTGATGTGCTGCTTGCTGTAATGCAGGAGCTCACAGAATCCCATCTGGCATTTCTAGAAGCTGTTTTTATCTGATTCAGTTAGAAATCCCATTCCCAAAGCAGCATATTCTGGATTGCTGGGCTTCTTCCTGATAAAAAGAGACAAATGCACTCCCATGTGCTGCCTGATGTGGAAAAGGGCAGTCTGTTCCTCTTACCTATTTTTCACTGTCATTGCCAAGAAACTAAGCTTCACAGCAGCATCAGCAATTAAGAAGAAAATTCCTTCAACAGATAGCAAGGCAAGGCTCTTACAAAAAAAAGTGAGGTCTTTTCCTTACCAATTTACTTCTTGGGTGTTGTGGGTTTGTTTTGTTGTTGTTGTTGCTTTCATTTTGTTTTTTTATAAATAGTCACAATATTTACTGCTGCATAGGAAGCATGCTGAGTTGAGGCTTAAGGATAAATTTCTTCCCAACACTGCAAGCTGCTGTGGAGCTGTGCTGTGTGACTGGTGGCCTGCCCAGGCAGTGCTTATGTGTGCCCATCCAAGTGACTTAAACTTGATGTGTGGACAACCATTCGTTCTCCATGCAACCTCTAGCCATCCCACCATGTCGCAGTGTGGCCAACCTCAGAAAATAAGATGTTCTGGGAAATGTCTTGAAAGGGTCCTGAAACCTCCAGCTGGAGGGCCAGGTGAGCTTTCAAAGCAGGCTGAATCCTGAGTGATGAAGTGCTGTGTTCTTCTGTCTTCCCTGAAACACTAAGGATAATATAGATTTAGTTATACAGAGACAGGTAAACTGTGCAGCCTTTTATGGTTATCTGTTATAGGACATGGTGCACCACATTCAGGCCAGGTAGAAGGAAATGGGACTCTCCTGAAGATAATAAAATTTCACCACATTTTATTGTCCCTGGATAAGATGGGCAACAATCCTAATGTGTTAAATTTATTAGGTGGATGTTACCTTCTTACTGCTTCTTTAATATCTTATCTTTCATCTGAAGCTGGATATTTTCCTGGATGTTTCATTTCTGTGTCTTTGTCAGTGAGCTCTTGATGTGCTATGTAACAGCATCTCAGTTAATGGGATCTAATTCCTATATATACTTAAGTGAGCATATTTTCTAAGGGTGGATTGCTACTCAGCGCCTTTCATTTCCAATGCAGCAATTGTGTTACCTTGAGCACCGTGACTTGGCTGAGGAATTTAGCCAAAAACGTCTGGTATCTATTCTGAATGTTGTTGAGAAAAGGCAGTACTTTGCTAAAAGCAGTGTTTAAGATGCTTACATTTTCCTTTAGATTTGTTCCATATTGCAATGCAAGTAGATTGCACTGATTTTCATTCTAGGGGGGGAAAAAAAAAACAACAAAAAACCAATTAGTGGCCTGAGAAAACTGAATGTGTGTTGAGCAAGGAGTTCATTTGAACTGATTTTGTTTTTCAGACACTGCAAATGGACATAAACAAGCTGAATATCACATTGCTTCGGATATTTCGCCAAGGGGTGGCTGCAGCACTGGGGCTGTTACCTCAGCAAGTTCACATCAACAGACTCATTGTAAGTACCAAAAGGCCACGTGTGATAAAATTTACCTGGTTATTTAGAATTCTTTTATATTTATTATCCAGACATCAAGGAAAACTTCAATAAAATAAGACAGAAAAACACTTCTTTTTCTGATGGATTTTTTTTCCAGAAGTGTACTACAGAAAAATGGATCTCCATTACAAAATGACTTAAATTTTCTTTTGAAAGGAAACCATTCTCAGTTACAGTCTAGAGAAAATGAAGTCAGATAAATCTCTTCTGTGTCTTATTCATAAGTTTTCTTATCCCTTAGTTTGCATTCTGGTGCAGTTCTACATCACATTCACCAAAAGCCATTTTTGTTTCTCAGAGGTTGAATCTTGCCCAAAAAATATACATGCTTCTGCCTTTCGAAGGCATCCTCACAGTTTACCATCAAACTGTCCATTAGTAAATTAAATGTCCCCTCACAATATTAATATTTATTACTTGCTACTTAGATATAGCAGCCTATACTCAGTTAATGCTAACATATCATTTTTGTCGAAGAAATTTCCTTTCAGAGGTGAAGCTGTTTTAAAAACAATTATCCCTGTATATGTATTTCTGTGGATGGTTGAGAGCATACTTTCTTAATGATGTTGTATTTTTTTTGTGAGTTAAGCCATGAAGCAGACAAAGAAAAACCAATGTCATGTGTGTATTGCTAGCATTCGATTCATGTTGCACTGGGATAAAAAGAGTTATTCTACCTGCAAGTCGAATATTAGGGAAGAAAGCTGACAGGTTCAGCACGAAAGTATTGCCTGCCTTGATAGCTTGATGCATACATCAAAGAGGGCTATAAAACTCCTTCAAATAATGTCTCTGGGAGACAGGATCACACAAGACGTATAGCAGAAAAGATGAACAGGAATGCAGCACAGCTCTTTTCATGTTTGCGAGGATGCCGCTCATTCCTGACAAGTGACGCTGATTCTCCTTTGTCCCTTGTATTAACTCAAATGAAAGATATATTCAGAGAGAAACAAAACTAAATAAGGAATGCTGCAGTTTGAGGTGCATATTTCAACACACCCAATCCCTTAGTTGCCATCTTGCTCTACTCTGTGGAAATTATCTAACCAAGCAAAAGAAGTGCTGTTCATTTTCCTGCTGGCTGATAGTTTTTCACTTTCTCCTCTCATTTGATCCAAGTGAAGAGGTAATAGTATTCTGGACCAGCACAGAGCTCAGAATACATTAAGTACTATTAATTAATTAGGCTTCTCAACATCTGTGAAATGCTGCTATGAGTTACTGTCTTTTATTCATGTAGGAAGAACACAATCTTTTGCCACATTTGCTCTTAAAATCACAGGTAGAAAGTTAAAATTCACAAGTGATAAAAATACAGCTTAGGAGGCACTATTCTTGCTTCCTATTCTTCTACCACGAGCCAGATCTTTTCATGCAGAGTTGCTGGCAAGCAAGCTGGGCACATCAAAATTCATCTCATCTCACTCAGTTGAGTTTGAGCTGCTGAGGTAGTTTTCCTCCAAAGGCAATGTGGAGAAAGGTGATTGAAGAAGCATTGAGTGCCTGGTTATTTTAGGATGGATTCAGTCATTCACTGGAGAAGCCAGACTCTCTGCATTGACTTTGGAGGTGATTTAGATAACTAAAGTTAGGTAAGCTCAAGTTGGATTCACACGCCACTTATGGATGTCAATACTGGCCTCCGACCATCACAACCAAGCAGAGGAACTCTGGCAATCTCTCCTTTTGCTGCTCTACTGCAGTCATCATCACTGACATCTCTAACACAGCACCACTTGCACTATCAGAACTGCAACAACAAAATCAGGGCAAGAATTAATTAATGGAGGAGAGAAGCTGGCACGCTCAGCCTACTTTTTAAGCATCCTTTCACTTCATTGTGCTCTCTTAGGGACTTACACTGTGGTCTACTGAAAATACATTGTAGTTTGTTATAGTGTGTGTTCACAACATTTAGACATGGGATTAGATCACAATGCCATAAACCATGGCATTATACTAAGCATTCCTGTTTAAGACCCAGCACCCAAAACAGGGCTGCCCTTCAGTTGGGATCAGAACCATCAGTTAAAGTACTTACTGGGTCTTTGCCCTTGTCCCCATCCGTAGCTCCTTCCCATGTTCTGTTGACCTGTCCTATTCAGTGGTTCTAAGGTCTTGTCAACAATAAATGAGACAAAACACGTCTGGTCGCATATAGAACTTGCATTTTCCTGCACAGTCAGCTGGAATTTAAGGAGCCAGGGAATATGTGTGCTCTCCTCTCAGAGCGGGTTGCAGTCTTTCTATTCCATGCTTTTATTTCTGGAGATATAGTTAAAATCTGTAGACAGCTTATCTAGTCTCAGACCCTTCCTATGATTCTCCTTTTAATTATTCTTATTATACTAATTGTTATTATCGTTGTTTTTCTAGGGGAAGAAGAACTGTGTGGAACTGTTTGTGTCTCCCTTGAACAGAAAGCCAGGAATTTCTGATGCACTCCCATCTGAAGAAGTTCTGCGTTCACTTAATATCAACATTTTGCATCAGAGTTTATCACAATTTGGAATAACAGAGGTCTCCCCTGAGGTTGGTTATCACCTTTCTAACCTGTAGTTTGTTACAAATCTGGGAGATCTTAGAGCCACAGCAGTTCTTAGGCTGAGGTTCTCATGAACGAGGCTGGGAACATATCAATTAAGATGGCATTACTTCTGTACAGGAATTACACAGCTAGCCCTGCAGATTACTTTAAAAATGTTTTTTTAAGGCTCTTTAAGCATTAGAACCTAGGTCCCCTTGCAGAAAAAGGAAAGGTTCTGATGAGCTGTTTCTCCCTACAGCTAAGAGTTATGTTTGCAGAGTATTCTTGTGGGGAGAAATAACTGCATGTATCAGTACAGGTTAGGGGATGACCTGCTGGAGAGGAGCTCTCTGGAGAAGGACTTGGGGATCCTTCTGGACAACAGATTGGCCATGAGCCAGCAGTATGCCCTTGTGGCCAAGGCCAATGGTATCCTGGGGAGCATTAAAAAGATCATGGCCAGCAGGTCAAAGGAGGTTATCCTCCCTCTCTATTCTGCCCTGGTGAGGCCACATTTAGACCACTGCGTCCAGTTCTGGACTCCACAGTCAAAAAAGACTAGGGATCTCCTAGAAGGAATCCAGCAGAGGGCCACAGAAATTATTAAGAGCCTGGAGCATCTCCCCCTGTGAGGAAAGGCTGAGTAAGCTGGGTTTGTTCAGCCTGGAGAAAAGAAAACTGAGGGGGAATCTGGTAAATGTTTATAAACATCTAAAGGGAGGTGGGAGACAAATGGATGGGGCCAGGCTCTTCTCGGTCGTGTGTGCAATAGGTCAAGGAGTAATGGCCTATAACTTGAAAATAGGAAGTTTCATACTAACGTGCAGAAGTTCTATATGCTAAGGATGACGGAGCACTGGAACAGGTTGCCAAGAAAGGTTGTGGGATCTCCTTCTATGGAGATATTCGAGAATGCCTACCTGTGCAACCTACTGTAAGGTATCTGCTTTAGCAGGGGAGTTGGACTTGATGATCTCTTGAGGTCCTTTCCAAACCCTGTGATTCTGTGAGCTCATGTTTTTTCTGAATCTGAACCTATACTTAAGCCAGTCCTGAGCAAGTGCTAGCTGTTATATTCACCTGTTTTTCGGTTGATTGGAAATTACTGTTCTCATTTTAGGGGTTCTAACCCTGTTTAAGAATCTTGAAGATGTTTTCAGCATAAAAAAAGAAAACATAAAACCACTGTCAGTTCAGTGCAATTTTACATGACCTATAGCCACTATGAAAAGGAAGCAATTTACAGGTTTTAGCTGTTCTAATGAAAAAAATGAATACAGGTGTTGTTGTCCAAAAGTCAAATCAGGCCTTCTTATTGCCCACTTGCAGCCTAGGCTAGGCTCACTTTAGGTTACAATATCCTTTGCTACTGAAGCATATGAGAGTGACAGTTGTGATAAATGCAATTATCAGTTCCAAGTCCCTAAGTTACAAATAACACTTCAGGTAGACGTGGGACAAGAACATATATGAATAATAGATGAATGGAGAAATGTCATCAAGCTATGAAAAGATGCTGAAAAAAAAAAAAAAAAAACAGTGCTGAAATCAAAATCCCATCTACATTAGATGGTAGTCTGGGGTGCTCAGGTATTTGCAATTTATCTCTGAAAGAAAGTGTAGAAAACCAGAGATTATCTTATAGAATGAAATTTGTGCAGACTATACTTCCTTCTCTCTTCCTAATGCTGCTGGAGAAACAAAAGGTTATTTTAGTATTTCAGTTGCATGCAGATTATACAGCTAAAACCCTGTTC
>PPHD01027464.1:0-11162 GCA_002909625.1 Bambusicola thoracicus
CCCCCCCCCCCCCCCCACTTTCTGCCCTGTAACTTTCTTGTGAGTCTGTTTCCCCATTTGATGTGTGCTTCAGCTGTGGAATGCCAAAGGGACATAGACAACACATGCACTACCTGCTCTACTTGCCCACACTGCCTAGCTGCAAAGAATGACTCCAAAGTACAGGGAGTACCAACACTGCTTCCCCAAAAACAGTTCAGTGACATTCACCTTATGTGCTTCATTGGCTTTTTGAGTTCCTACTGGTTGTCCCTCGTTGCACAAAGTGCCACAGCATGCTCCTGAGAAGACAGTCACAGTGCTACAGCAAACACCAGCTGCCATCAGTGCCTCCTACCTGGGAACAGAACAATCCCTGGCCATGAAACGAATCACTCATCGAAGTGGTCTGCCCTCCTGCCTTGCAGCTGTCCCACCAAGACATCCATGCTTCTCCCATGACCAGAAGGAGCAACAGCCCACACAGCTGGCGCAGGAGCAGTTGTGGGCTCAGCAGGCAGTGCATGACTGTGTGTGCTACCAGCAAACATGCTCTGGTGTGCCAGGAGAGAGTCACGCTGCCTGCACCCCACTGACCCTTTCAGGACTTTCATAGCGCTAGCGAGGGAATTGTTGGTTTGTTTGCTTTTTTCCTGCAAAGTAACTAAAGATGTTTACCACACAGCCAGGATCTTTGGTTCCTTAAAAAAGCAGCCAAACGGAGCTACTGAAAGTAGGCATCTTCAGTGGTTGCACTCAGCCTGCAGCCTTGGGGCCTTATTAATTTATCTGTTCTGCCACTAACCCAATGTTCTGGTGTGGAAGGATTGAATATACGGTGCCAACAGCTGCCTGGGGACTCATCAGTCCCAGCAGGACCCAAAGTCACCGTCAGCAACTGCCCTGCCCTGCAAAGCATGGTGAGAAATGGGCACATCGGGTGAAGGGGAAGAACGGGGTGCACTCTGTGTAAAGTAGCAAGGGCTTTTTGCTGGAAACATAATGTATGTGCCAAATATTACTGTTGACTGGTCGTTGTGAAAGCTAAATATGCCATTTTGCCCGCAACAAGAGGCCATCTCTGAATCATATCCTTCAGTGAATACGTCAGGATGAAATGCAACAGGGGCTGTCATCTGTGTGTGTGTTAGTAATAAAGTTTTCTGGGAAGAAACGAGAGGTCCAGTGATGTGTTAGAGGCATGTTATTCACCCCGTGAGTTCTCTTCTTCACATGGCTGATTCTCAAACAGCAGCTCTAACACACCAGAAGCAGAACGCCAGTCACTACATCACAGCAGCTTTGTGTATCCCTCCCCAAGAGGAAAGAAAACAAAACTCATCCCAGTGATTGTCTGCTAAGTTCCCAGCTTTTCTGAGATGAACAGATCTGTGCCAGCTGAGAAGAACGAAGCTGATCTTGTATGTGAACAGTGCTGTACTACTGCAGTGAACCTGTAATTCCGCACGCATGCACACTGGGTGCTTGTTCAGTAACAGCTTGTGCATCCTGTGCTACTGAATTCTTCCAGGCTGACTCATATTTATATCTAATTGTTGCAAGAAAGGAAGAACAAACCTACTCAGCTAAAATGATTACAGGAGGAAGAGAGAAATCAGTTTAGGAAATATGAATCACTTGAATTTTACAGAATTCCAGAACGAGGAAGCTGGGGCTCAAAGTTCATACAATAGATCTGCTCATTGCTGGAAGCAAGCCGAGTCCTGCGGCTCCTAAGTGGGGTCTAACCACAAAACTTCCTGTCTTCATCGAAGTCAAGATGCTTGCTCATCACTTTTTAAAAAGATGCTATCCTAATCTTTTTTCTTCACTTTGTATTTCATGTGTCAATGCAGCTTACAGGGTGAGAAGGAAATGAACAACCCAATCACGTATACTAGCAGAGCCCAAAGTAAGTTTTCCATTACAGCTGAAGTTACAGGAGAACAGTTTCCTGGTGGGATCTAACGTATACAGTGGTTACAAAGCCAGTTACACTGCTTTGGGGCAAAAGGGGATTGTAGTGACTAGTGTAAAATTGGCTGTGTGATCTGACCAAGCATCTTTATCCAGTACAGAGATCGAGGCGGTTTTTTTAGTGTATGGGAATAAAGCGCTGATTTCCATCTGACTGTAAATTAAAGTGAGACGAGTGATGCTGTAACCATTCTGCCTGACTCTCTTGGATGCTGCTTACCCTTGAGAGAAAATGCTAAGCAGGACCTCTGGCAGCTCCTGGCCCAGAACAGCCACAGCCCAGTGCTCTAAAGGCAATTAGCGCTTATTGCAATATATTGCAATAGTAAGAGTTGACTATGAAGAAATGCAGAAGGATCAAGAAAAGCTGAGTAACAGAGCAATACAAGAGCTTCTGTGTGGGGAGACTGTGCTGGCTGGGACCCCTCAGCCTGGGCAGAGAGAGGTGGAGTGGGGAGAGGATTACCAAAGCCTGCAAAGGGTATGTGGTGCAGAGAGTGTGGGGAAGGGTGCCTAGAGAGCATCAAGGATACTAAAAGCCAGGTTCAGAGCAAAATCAGAGGAGCTCATTCCTCATACAGCAGTTCTAGCCCTGCTGAATGATTTGCCAAGGATATTTACAAAAACATGCAGAAGTTTCCCAGGGGCTCAGGGGGAGAATGAACAAGGATGTGAAACAGAGCCAGTGAGAAGCAGCAAGCAGACTACAACTAGCTCATCAAAATAGGCTGAACTGAAAATATTAAAGGCAGAGAGATTACTGGGGGAGAATGGAAGATGCATTTGCCCTTATGTTACTGTTCTGTAGGTATCTGCCTGCAGCCAGGTTAGGAAAATGAACTCTGGACTCACAGGAGCTCGGTCTGATGCAGCATGGTCTGTGTTACATCAGACCATCAATGTGGCTTTTAAGAGGCTGCTGAATGTCTTACTCACCTGCCCTCGCTTTAGGTCCAGCAGCACCCAGGACAGTGATGTGGAAGGCAGTTTGTGGTCATAAGAGCTTCGGGCATGCAGTTCAGCCCAGCACTCAGGTCACATCCAGCAACACCATGACTGAGTCACTAAGGAACTGCCCTGCCAGAGTTGGTACGTGCAGCCCTGCCACTTCCCGCACATCTCCAGCACAGGGAATTGGAGCAGCAATCTGGTATCCCAATTACCACCTTTGTGCTCTGCAATTACAAAGAACCAGGAAAGAAAAACAAGGCTGATCTCTAGCAGGAACTCAGTGGGGATCGGGCAGCACAGCATGTCTCTGGGCTGAATTCAAAGAGGTGAGAAGCAGCACATTACAGTGATCCAGCTCGTCACCATACGGGCCTGTCGCTGCTGAGGTAGCTACAATTGCATCCCCAAGACCAAGCTTACAAGAAACACACGGGCTCTGAAACGTGACCAGAGTCCTGTTCTTCTGCTCACGGAAACCGTTCCTAGAACCCGTTAAGGGCTAAGGGCAAGACAAATCTCTAACATGCAGATGAAGATTTTGCTACTTTACTCTTTCCACCGTGGGTCGTTTTTCTCTAATTCTGTGTTGTTATTTCCCTTCTGATAATTGTTGCCCCTTACAGAAAAGTCTGAACAAGTGTTTCAAAAACACTCCTCAAAGAGGGATGTGGTGTCAGTTGTGGATATTTAGAGCCACTGCTCTGAGAGATCACCAGCACTCACGGATGTGAGAGCCTCTGCCAACAAGAAGAGAGACAGATCTGCTTTCATACTCTGACTGCCATGGCACCGGCCTCTGACCTCCGGAATAGCAGCAAAAAAGATGTTCTGCTAAACGGTATCCTGAGGTAATGACTGTGTTAGCACACGGGGCTCGCTGCTGCACGCCCACTGAATGTCTCTCTGTTCTGGTATTCGATGTGTTTTTCATTATAGTTTCATAAAGTTATAATTAGAGATTCAGCTGCCCTCTAATGGCACTGATTTTAGCAGGTGACAGCCGCACAGTTCTCCTGCATGGTGCAATGTTACACAAAGCTCTGTTGAAGCTTCTGCAGCGTACAAAGAAAGCAGTGATATTTTAGGTATTAATAATTGTTTCTTTCCACATCACCTTGGAAATCCACCAATTGCTATTCAAGCATAAAATTGATTGTTTGGAAGTTATCAGAAAAACTCTTACACTCTACACAGGTGGGAGTTACCCGGGCTTCACCGGGTGCTAACAGAGATCTTTAGCTGAGCTTTTGACTCAGGGGTGGCTGTCCCGAAGTTCCTTGAAAAACAGCTCTAAGCTTACTGTGCTATGCCAGAACCTAGAAGTGACCCAGGCACAACCCCCAGCCCTCTGCTTCTCTAAGACCATTCATTGTTACCTGCAAACCAAGGCTGAAGTTAGAGATAACTGCAATGATACCAGTGGGTAGTGATGAGGAGAAGTACGTAGAGGAGGAGGTTGGAGGCAGCCATGGCACTGGCACGGCCTGTCGGGAGGAGGAAGCAGCAGAGCCTGTGCGCTGCCATGGGGTGGGCAGGCAGTGTTCAGACATTTCTCTGGATGCTCAAAAAGCCACGAGGTTAATTCAAGGTTAATTTGGAAAAGCACAAGCCTATTTCTAGACTTACTCTACTTTCCTGTCCCAACAAGCAATAATTACGCACCGCCTTTATACATAGCTGTGAATTTTAAGTCAGAGGCTTGGCGGAGGGGTGAGGCCGCGGGGCAGCGCAGGGCCGGGTGCTGCGGGGCAGGGTGTGGAGCAGTGCTGCCTTTATCTCAGCTGTCACCGTGAACTTTTCAACTCTCACAGATGCTGAACAGTCCCAGCATCATCCCCTCTATCACCGGCTGTTTCAAACAATTGGGCAGCCTAGTTCAAAAGGCATGGTGGGCAAGCCAAGCATGTGGGCCAAGTCTGCTCCATGCTCACAGGGAGGGTTTAGGCATTGGGCCCTGCTGTGCCCCTGTTCTGGGGACTGCACTGGCCCTCAGGATCTTGCTAGAGCTCAGGGAGGGGAGCGCGGGCAGCTGAGCCATGTTGCTGCTCCCAACCCATGCTTCAGGTGGGGAGAAACTCCAGCTGGACACAGAAAGCATGCTTGGGCACTCGGGCCTCATGCAGCCACATGGCCTCGTGCAGCTGCATGGCCTCATGCAGCCATGCGGCCCTGCTGCACATGCTTGTTCCCCAGGGCCCAGACTGAGCCGGCAGCCTGGAGCAGGACAGGGCTGTCCCCACAAGCCCCTGCGGTTCACTCAGTGCACAGAGCGGGGCCCTGCTCCTGCAAGCACAGGTTGCCAAGCAGACATTCACTGTATTTGCAAAAAACATTAAATAAAATAAGCCACTGGGTTTCTCCATCCCTCCCTTCATGGCCCTCACCACTTCTTCATCGTTCTGTCAATGTGGTATTTAATGCCTATATTTAAAGCCCCGCAGTCTCCTCAGCAGTGCCCTACAGACTGACTAAGCGTTGTGTGGTCACCCTGCAACACCACAGGAGCCCCAGCCGTGCACTCCACCACTACAAAACCCCTGTACAATGCTACTTTTTATATCTTGCACTAAGCTGAATGCTGGAGCAGGCACAGCTATTGGCGTCTGGTGTCTGCTCAGCTTTATTTTGAGGTGTTTAAACTTAACAAACCAGCTTTTTTTAGGCCCATATGCACAGATCAGGCGGTCACCTGTGGCAAGATGTTTATTCTCAGATTCTAGCCAATGCCAGGGAACAGCCCTCTCCAAACATCATTGGAGCTATTTAAGTAGCTGCTCAGTTACCCCTCGGTTCACACCAAACACCACAAACTCGCTCACTGAGCAACAGCTGCTGGAGACACAAGGGTGAAAAGCCATGGGCAGTTCAATCTCAACTTACCCATGGGATTTTACGGTTCTGCTGTAAACGAGTGTTTACTTTTGAAGAGCTGCACACCCAGTATAGTTTACCACTGTACTAATCTCGAAAGTAGCAGATTTACCCAGCAGTTTGGCAGCTGCTAACATCCCTTAGTATCCTTTGCTTCCTGACTGCATTGCAGGCTGTGGAAAGGCAGAGAAAAGCCTGGTTCTCAGACAGTTGAGCATCCAGCTGTGGCACAGCAGACTCTCAAGACTCTGGTGAATGTGCTCAGGACCAGTGGCAGCTTCCTAGAAGAGGACAGATGCAAAAGCATTAGCACAGGCGAGTGGTAAAGTCTGAAAGTTTGGATGGCATCAACAGAGAGGACAACTTTCATGTGTCTGATGGCCATGTTGCTTTCCTTGGCACTTCTCCTCACCTCAGGACTACAGCATCCTCCTTCTTTTTTCCATGCCCCCCTTTCCCCCTTTCTCCCCCACGGTGCTGCTCCTCACCTCCCTCCCTCACCCCCCTCACATAGCCCCTGCCCATGGCTGCTGCTCTGACTCGCCCAGCTCATGGTCCTGCAGGCCACCACCTCCTGCCTCAGCCCCACACACCCGCAGCTGGGTGTGGGCCAGGCTCTTTGTGTTGCAGTCATCCAAGGATCTTGGAGCAGCAGGAGGGGCAGCCCCGTGCTGTGGGTTCACCATCACTGTTGCTGCAGCATTGAAGAGCGCACAGATACATTACACAGGTAAAGCTCAAAGCAGAAAAGACAAGGGAAGCTTAACTGTGACAGTTTCCTCAGTGTTCCACTGCAGACTGTACTCCCTGCCTCGTCTGCAAGTTGCCTGAACAGGGTTTAGATGGGAGGCTCTTTGGCTTTTGTACTTCCTCCCCCCCGAATCATTTCATCTCTGGGATTCCAACAAGGCCATCGTATTGAATGGACTATGAACCTTATTCATCTGCTGGGCTCAGCAGGAACAGCTTTGCATCTAAGGTCCCACACTGGTTTGAGTGACACCGTCCTAGGTTTATGCAAGTGTCAGGTGAACAGGACTGCCCTAGGCTCGGCCCCAGTGGGTGCGGAGCGATTGGGTTACCTGCAGTGCGAGCCTCACTTGGGAGCAGGGAAGTTCTCTCTGCAGTGATGTTATCTTTGTTCCTGGTTTCTGGCAGTAGAGCAGCTCACACATGCTATTAGCAGATGGCGTGAGACACACACGGAATTTGCACCCAGAACATTTCTCCCATTCTTCCTTCCAGAATGAAGAAGTGAAAATTCAAGCTAAAACCATGCACTGACTGCAGCCCTGCAGTCAGTGCTACCAATAGGTAAAAGCAGGCTGGAGTACAAACCTCTCAAACACTTCAGTCTCTGCCACAGTTAATCACTCAGCACATACCCTTTCAGTCAGAAATGCAGGGAGTGCATTTCTTGAAATCTATGCTCCTTGATGCCCTTATGTCAGCTTCTTTCGGGATCAGCTGTGAACAAGCAGCATGCATTACAGGACACGTCTCTCCAGTGAGCTGAGGCATCCATCTGTAGCCCGTAAGTAATCGCTGCAGGCTTGACAGACCATGGCAAACTTTGCAACCACCAAGAGAAGTGCATAGGTTTAAGTTCCAGGCAAATAAATGGCCAGGATGCCACGATCCAGCAGTGCAGGCTTGTGCTCAGCTCCAGGAGGAGGCGCTGGCCTGATGAACCCCACCGCACCCCCAGCTGTGCTGCTGCGCGCTGAGACTGAATGGGTCTGCTCCATTGCTGTAGCCACGTGCTTGAGTGCTTCCCTGAATAACCCTTCGCTTTTGGTCTGAACGCCCCACC
Source organism: Bambusicola thoracicus (assembly GCA_002909625.1). Lineage (NCBI taxonomy): Eukaryota > Metazoa > Chordata > Aves > Galliformes > Phasianidae > Bambusicola > Bambusicola thoracicus. Next base: position 7,592 of record PPHD01027464.1, read on the forward strand.
CAGGTAAACAAATGGCTTTTTGAAAATCCCCCTATCTGCAGTTCTTTTGCTTCAAACATATTATGAAGTTCTTCATTCCCATGCAGGGAGGTGAGTCTCGTCCAGCGCTGCTCCTGAGCTGGAAGGAAAACAAACGCTCACAAAAGAGCACTTTTAGATCACCTCAGCCTTCAGTTCATGTGAGCGCGCTTCTAATCTGCTGTGCGTTGACCCATAGGACGGTCCTATTCCAACTCCATGAACCGTGCAGAAAAGCAGCAGATCCAAAATTATGAGGAAACGCGAGTCAAGCACTGAGGATCCAAACCTGAAGCGCTCTCGCTGAGCCCACGTACCGCTGGGGGCGCAGCGCCGCGCACAGCCGCACGCACAGCCCCGCCAGCTCACGGAGCGGCGCCCGCCCGCAGCGCGATCATCCGCTGCCGCCTACAGGTGGTGCGGCCGCCCGCACGCACAGCCCGCAACGCGCTGCGCGACGCAGAAAGAGGTAGGAACCCAGCTCTCCAGTTCTGTAAGCAGACTTCAGCCTCTCCTGACCTCGTGCAGCAGAAGGGCCCGTTCCCTGCTTTCTCCTGTAGTGCTGCTGCAGCTCAGGACAGAGGGGTGGCAGAGAATAGCGCTTTGTGCCTCTGCCAACCCTGAGCTATTGAAGTCGTACTGTCGTGTGCACCTGGTTATGCCTTCCACTGAAAAAAAAAGGAAAAAAAGAGTTCATCACAAAGGCACTTTTGTGCCTACCGTGGAATTTATTTCCTTAAAAATTATTTTCCCCGAAGCCTCGTAGAGATTACAGCCCCAGATAACTCACACTGTTCTGGTGCCATGCAGTGGAAAGAGCTGAAATGGCAGCAGAAGGGGCAGAGCCAGGCCCTGCAGCGAGCTCTGAAATGGGACAACCGAGCAACCTCCTGCGTACAGTGACAGCATGAGCAGAAGGAAAATAAAGTTGAAAGGGGAAGGCAGGAATGTAGCATTTCTGTTATATTTTTACCATATTAAAAAAAAAAAAATTCCCGCGGCTAAAAAAGCTAAATGCAATGCATTCTGTAGTTCCTACCTGATTCTGTGAAACAGACTGTCCCAAAGGCCACTGCTACCTCAGCTCTTTGCTCTGTAACTTTCTTCTGAAGTTCAAAGCCAGCGAGCTACTTCAGGCTGGTACATTTGTGTGTCCTTTCCTTCCTTTGATGCAAATATAACATGTAAAATTCCCTGGTGTTTTTCTCACTCCTTCCTAAGTTTATCTTCTCAGTTCCCTCCCCGGTACAACCAGACCCCTTTCCACGCTTGGGTGAACCTCAGAAACCATTCAGAGTGGGAACCACATGAACCAGTCCAGCGAACAGCAGGCAGCTGTGCCTCAGAGGCCTTTCTGAAGGTCAAACATTTCTAGGTAATTTGTCCAGCTACTTTAATTGTAAAACAAAAGCCCACTGAGGCTGGGGAAAAAAATGACATGGCTTTCTAGGGGTGTCTGACTGGCTTGCCCCATATACCTGCATGATTTCCCTCAGTTTGGCTGCCGTTTAGACCGTGTAAGTCAGGACTCCAGTCAACTTTATCTCTGTTTTGCATTATTTTCTCGCTGGCAAGTTTTCCCGTGCTGTACATAATCTTTCAGACAAAGACTCACATCTCTTCTCCACTGAATTGAACACGTCTGTGTGCCAGCAGCTGGGCTGGAGCCTCTTGAGAGAGCCCAGGCTGGAGGTGAGAAAGCCTGGCCCTGTGGCTGTGCTTTGGGGCTGAGTCACAGGCTGCTACCTCCAGAAGTCACCTCCTCTTACAAAGTTCACGTTGCTCACTGCAGCCCTGAGAACGGAAGAGACATTCAAATACACATTCAAGTAGGTTCTTATACTTCTCAGTCCAAAAGCCCTTCCCCACAAGAATTAATGGACGTGGCTGTGGGTTGTGTTCCAGTTACTTTTCCTTTCTTGATGTGCAGTAGAGGCTCCAGCCAGAGAACAGCAGACTTGGAATGGAAAGCCAAAAATAAATAAAACAGCAGCACAAAAAAAAAAAAAAAAAAAAAAAAAAGCAAGGCTAACATTTGTAGCAGTTTTACGTAGAGTTTCAGTGTCAGTTTATTTAAGATTATGAAGGTACATTTGAAAAAGCAAGCAGAGGCCTTATGGACATCAGATACAAATCCTTACAGCAGTGCTGGCCAGGCTGAGAGCAGAGAGCTGCTTGCTGCTGCCCTCTGTTCCCATCACCCCAGCCTTGCCACAGTCATTGGGACTGTGTCCTGCCAGGAGAGCATCTTGCTGCAGGAAAGGCTGCCCAGCTCTGTGCTGTGCCCGGCTCTGTGCCCAACTATAAGCCCAGCTCCATGCTGTGCCCAGCCATAAACCCAGCTCTGTGCTGTGGTTGGACATGAGGAGAGCCACACATTTGCAATGAGAAAAGGGAAATGGAACATGAGTCAGCTGGAGTGTTTTAGCATTTAGATGCTTCCCCTTTCTTTTTCCTAGCATGTTTTTAGCTGACACTTCGTCCTGCTAAGGCTAATGCATTAGGGCTCATCACTCTCAGGGCATTCTTCTTAATGACAGCAAAGCAAAGTCAACGCAGAAAGCTCGCCATATTCTTTGCCCTTTGTGCTGAGCTCATCTATTTTGCCAACACGTCGTCCCATCTCCTTGGGCTGACACGAGGCCAGGAGGAGGCTGCTGTCCTGAGGCCCTGGTGGGCCAGAGGCACCATGATGGCTCAACAGCTCACCGCTGTGGTGCTGAGGGGCCCAAAGGCAATGGTGTGTGGCTGCTGGCCCCATCTCAGCCCTCCTGCAGGACTTCTGCCGTGCCTGCACGGCTTCCAGCAGCCAGACTGGATGAGGGTACACACCGAAAGCTGTGGCCTGGTGCAACACAACGTGTTCTGCTTGCTCACAGCCCATCCTCAAAGCATCAGCTGGGGCACAGAGACATTTGCTTCCTTTCAGTTCACTCATGGAGAGCCGGACACTGGCCTCACTCTGGCTGCTTCCTGAGAAGCGAAGGGACAAGGGCCGAGTAGTGAAACCTGGCAGCCTTTGGGTGTGGGGCTGGGGATGCTGGTGCTCAGTGCAGTGCACAGGGTGCGTTACTGTGATCAGCACACTTATTTAATACAGTAACTTGAATATATCTGCTTCTGCACTTTGTACAGGCAACTGCTGTTCCAGCGTGTCCCCTCTGGAGACAGAGCTCCCCAGGGAAGGGCCCAGGGACAAAGAGCATCTTTTGAAGGCTCTCATTACTCCTGTGCCATATTTACCATATCTGATATGTTACCGGTGAAATTCCAAAAGAGATGTTTATCTCCTCTTAGAGAAATAACTTTGGCTGAAGTTACTTTGATACAAACCTGCTATGATTCCTTTCTGTAAGTGGAGAACTACTTAAGTGCTACCCTTGAGGAAAAACTGGTGTAATGTTTCCCATCTGCCTGATTCTGTCTCTATGAAGACCACTTTGTGTACCAGCTCTGCCCTGATATTGTTACTGGAGGTTTGATTTCAATATGCAGTCATAGCTCTATTTACCGCAGGTACAGTTTCACAAGCATTTCTCTTTGGAATCAGCAA
>PPHD01027466.1:0-11162 GCA_002909625.1 Bambusicola thoracicus
TTTATCAGAAATAAATGTGTTTTTGATGCTGTATTTTCCCCTGATTATTTAAGTGTTAGTAAGTATTTACATATCAGAATAAGAATAGTGAGTGTTCAAGTACTAGAATATTTACTGCATAAATATTTGGATCTGCAAAAGTAGTTAAGGGATGTAGTAGTTTAATACAGTATGTTATCATTAAAAAAAATTACATAAATCAGAAAAGTAGTAGTCTCTGTTGGGTGGGTTGCACTGTAGTGTGAGGTTATGGATATCCAGAATGTGAACCTTTCTACTGTAAGAGCGTAAGGCAGCTCTAAGCCAAGTTGGCTGTTTTAATTTCTACATGGCTAGTATTTAGGAAATACAATTAATGAGTCTTTAATATTTTTTTTAATTGTTTTTATTTTTAATTTAAAAGGAGAATGGGGAGGTTAAAGAAAGACTTCTAGCATTACCACTTTGAACCCAAAGTAGATCTGAGATGTTTTATGTGATCAAATTGTATCATCTAAAAATGAGCTAAATTGAAGGACGGAACCACGCTTTACTGTATAGCTTATCTAAAACATAGTCGCCATAATGTGCAAAATATTGTATTTTCCATTGGCAAGCTAAGTCTGTAGTGCTGCTGGTAAAAAAACAGATTGACATTTGGTCATTATTCCTTATCAAGGGTGTTTTACTTATAATGCTATTTGACAGCTATATTCTAGGTCTGACAGCATTGAACCAGCTTAATTCCCACTGAACTGCTCTAAATACGTGGTATTGCAATCAGTTTAACAACCCCTGGAGGCAATAAAATCTCTCCTTTGAACACACACAAGGGGAAGAAATCTAAGATTTATAAAGGGCAGCAAGTATTCAAGATAGGGGCAAAGTTTATGTGTGAGCCTATAATTGATGTTTCCTTTGTTGGAAAAGAAAGCTTGAGGATGCTTTAGGAATTAATCTTTAACAAGTTATAATCTGCACTAACAAGATCTGCTCAAGATGAGTGAGAGGGATATATGATACCAAGAGTTTTGTCAGATTCAGCCAACGATGAAAATTCAAAGGTACTGTGTAGTTCAGGAATACTTCTGAGCAGATAAGAAAAGTCTGCAATTAAATGTGAAATCTGCTGGAGCTCCGTGCCGCAGGTGGGTGAGAGCACCACTGGTAGCCTGGGCTGCTTATTCTCTGCCATCCATCCTATGGCTGAGAGCACTTCCTGTTATCTGATGAGCATCAGTGTAGGTGGAATGGTACTGAAGGTTTGTCTGCTGCTCTCATTCTCACAGTGTGTAATTTAGCAAATTGGGCAGTGACAAAACAAGAAGGGATGCTGATGAGATTCCTTATTAAACCTCATCTTACCTTCCAAGGAGTTCCCAGAGTTTTAAAAATGTTATGGTAGATATGTCCCGTTGAAAATGCATAGCTGGCTCTAGGATGAAATATGCTATCACTTTAAGAGTGAAGCTCAGGGTTTGAGAACAGGAATGTAAAATACTTAATTTAATTGCAACTGGCAAATACCCTTTATATCTTCTTTTGCTCCATGTCTGAAAGATATCATGGGAAATCTCTTGAAGATGAATGTCTTCTCTGCATTAACAAACACTTCTTTCTTTGTCCCCTGGTGCACAGAGATCCTGTGTGGGACTCTGTCACTTGGTCTGCTTCATTTGTGAGACCTGAAGCCAGTTGTTACACTGAAGGCCAAACCTCTCTTCTTACATAAAGGGAAGGAGAGATTGGGCCAGCAGAGGAGGCTGACAGAATGTGGGTTACTGTGCTGTAGCAACTTGCACAGTTCACCCAAGGAAATATGAGTATTATGCAAAACTATAAACCCTGTCATGGCCATGTGATCTAATAAGGTATTATAAATGTCACAGGAGCTCTTTATTAAAATTTAAGCAAGAATATTTTTCTTGCACATATTGAAAGGAAAAGGCTTTTTAGAGTCTTGCTGAGTTCCTTATGCAGAACTATACAGTGCAGGGATAAAATATAACTGGGTGGGAGAAGTCTTTCTGTTGCGGGTCACCACCCAGAAGCTGTAAATCATCACTTCGTGCTTTGCTGTAGTCTCCCAAGTGAGGTGGTAAAATAGCCACGTTGCTGAAAGAAGGAAGGAAATCAATCTCAGGTTGTTGTAGCTTGTAGGTAGGTCTCTAAGTTTGGAGGTGTGCCTGTTTTCTGTGTGGTACCAAAGAAGGAAGATGCTTTCAAAGCAGTGGGTGTGGAGCTGTGTGCTGTAAGGCAGTGGGATGGCTGTGAGACCTCCCAGCCTAGGGTTCCAGCACCACACAGTGATATGGTGACAGTGCTACTGTAGAAACAGCTGGTTCCTGAATGTGAAATTTTGCTCATTTGGTGCTGTAGGAGACTGATGCAGACAAGTCAGATTTCCAGTAATTCTTCATGTGATCCTTTTTGGAGAGTTTACAAAGAGCTTACCTGAAGTAATTTGTATGTCAAAAATATTCCCCTCTAGCTCCGGTGCAGAGGTCATCTTATGTAAGTAATCACATCCTGGAGCTTCTCTGTTGCAATACTTAAGATTTGGAACTGTCAATCTGCCTCAGTACTGGTTCATTATCCTCCAGAAAAGCAGGTAGCTTTCTTTTTAAGGGTTATATTTGCTGGCATTTCCTGTTCTGTACAAATTCAAATAAATATTTGTAGGTTTGATGCTAAAATTGTTTGCATTTAGTTTTTCTTAGTCAACCAAAAATCTGATAATCCAGAGAAAGTGGCCACTTTTGTATCTGGGTAATGAGCTTCTGCTTTAATGTGGGAGAGGAAAAAACAAAATCCCTCTTCCCTGTGGTGAATTGCCTAATTGCAAGGCAACACGTCTCTACAGTTAAATCTCTAAGATAACAACATACCAGTGAGATGCTACAAACAGTTGGACACTGTCTTCCAGGAGTATGAAGATTACGTTGCACCAAACAATGTCATTAGAACTGAGTTTTCATTGCATGAGGAACCATTCAGTTTTGTGATATCTTTTTGTGTTATCTTTTTGTGTTCATCTACATTTATCAGGTATGGTATTAAAAACAAAACAAACAAAAAAAGTTTGCCCAGGTTTGACTGGGTTCTGGTATGCCTTTGTCTGCTGTACTCTCTTCATGGGAAAAGCTTCTATTCCTGTATTACAGCTTTTGTTTCTATACACCTTCCAGTTGGTTGTTGTGGGGCTAGAGCTGATATGTGTCTCTTGCTGCATGTGGGGCTCTCAAGTAGGCCCAAGAGTAGGGTTGTCTTGATCAAACCATTAGACTAATTATCAAATATACACCGTAACATACAGTTGCTTTCTGCTGTCCAAATAGGCCATCTTTTTTCTTCTCTGACTCCTTTTTTTACTGTATTTCTTGTGAATAATATAAGTATGATTCTGTTTGTAAACCAGTTTATAATTATAAAATTAGACTGTTTTGTTCTCTTCCTCCTAATGGAATATTGCAGAGAGCAAATAATTAGAACTTCATTGAGTCTGAACTCAGTCAACCTAATGTTGTTAATCTGGTCAAAACCGAAGATCATCTAAAATCAGTAGATTCATTGCTTATTGATAGTAGAGGAGATCTTAAGCTCCTGCCAACACAGGCCAGTTCTAAAGAAAGAGACTTCTCTGCCACTTCCATTAGAGTTACGGTAAAAGTTCAGTTACCTCTATTGTGCCCAGTAGTTTTCACTCATGCATATCTGTCAGGATCAGACTGTCCCTTTCGTTAATGCCAATTAGCAAGGATCAATCCTTGGTAATTAAAAAACAAATTAAGTAGAGGCATTAAAATCTGTCTCAAAAGAAGGTTTTGGTAGGGAAAAAAAATCTCAGTGGATATAAAATGAAACATAAATGAGGCAGTGAATCTAGTGGATCATTTCAAATGACTAATCCTACTCAACCAGGTAAGCTAAGATGGCTATAAATTGGGTTAATTACTGTAGCTTGAATTTTAGCTCAACAGCTCTTAATTTCAACTTTCAAAGGCAACACAAACCAATTTTGTACTCTTAGATTATAATGAGCAGTCTTTATTCTTTAATCAGTTCATCCAGTATCTGGCTGTCTACTGTAACATTCCTTTGAAGTCTAGAAAGATCTAACATAATTGAAGAAATGTCGAACTACTTGACTCTCTCTTTTTTAATATAAAAGAATTAAACATTAATCAGACTTGTGCATCTCAATTAAGCCAATTAAAACTATCACAGAATGTGCTGTGCAGAGCAATAGGTAGCTTTAATGTTTGAACACATTATCAACTTTTACCTAATGTTCCTTATTTAAGATGTTTGTTACTCAAAAAGAAAATGCATTAAAGAGCGCTACCATTGTTTAAAAAGTTTGACTAACTTCCTTCAAGTAGTGCCCACGTTTATGCTTAAGATATGTTAAAATGTGTTGCATTTAGTTAAAAATAATGCTATGGATTACTTCAGGTCTTCCTACAGCAATCTAATTTGAATATTTTTTAGTGCTGATTGTTCTGTTTGTTTGCAAGAAAAAAAATTATATGTTCCATCTGAATTAATTCCTGTTGTAGGAAAGTATGGCTCAGGTTTTACTGCTTGAAGTATACACGCAAAGTCCATATAATTACTAATAATTTGTAACAAGTGTTAATTGATAAACAACTCCCTCTGGTAGCTTAATTAAAGCTTTAGGATAGCAAGGCGATTTACAACTGGGATTGATCTCAATTAGTCAACAAAATCTGTGTAGTCTGTTCAAAGAAGAAGGAGGAAATTTAGCCTAGCGAGGCTTTGGGGATTTTGTCTTAAAAAAAAAAAAAAAAAAGAAAGATAAGAAAAAGAAAGAAAAAGAAATACAAGAGAAATAATATCACAAAGCATACAAATGTTTTCTGCAGTGATACCTACTGTACACTCTGCTTATTCTTTGCACTCCCCAGCATTTGTTCTTTCATTTATTTGTTCGTTGTCAGGTTACAGAACAATATTCAAACATTTCTTTTCATTACACACAATGTGATAAAAAAGTCATTTCATACAGAGATGTACATTTTAGAGTAACACCCTCAAGAGACCACAAACTAGAGAATGAAAAGCATTTAAAATATGTCAGTTTTTGATCTTACTTAGAGGTTTGTTTATAAACTGGCATTATGCAGCCTTAATTAAAAGATAACACAGGAAAGATGGCATTAGGGAGTAACTGAAGATGTGGAAGCACGCTGATCTTATAAAGTCAGCTGTGCTGTTTCAGGATTCACTCCTCTTTTATCATTTGGACTGATAGTAAGAATATAATCTATGAGTACTTGAAATCGCCCATGTGGAATAAAAAATTAAAAAAAAAAAGTGTCATCTCTGTTTAAATTAGATCACAGACTGGCTGCAAACAGCTGCTGAAACATTAATTAATTTGTTTGCAAATAAATCCTGGATATGTACTAGCTGCAAACACTGGCATAAACAAGCACAAACGTTGTGCTTCTTAGATTACCTATGGATCCCTGGCCTGCCTTCAGTTTTTAAGATGACTTCAGATGTGCCAGCAAAACCAACGCAGAGACCAAATAATCTGGAAGAACTGAGCCTTTCATTAAAGTTGTCCTATGGATATGTTGATGTGCTGAAATGCAAATAAGTTTCAGTGCTTTAAAAAAAAACACACATCCATTTTACATTTGTGTAGGACTGAACCTCATTTAAGAAAGATTTGTTAATCAAAGAGAATGAAATATTTTTGTGGAGGCAAATGAGTGTGGGTTTAACAAGTTTGCAGCTAAAAATATGGCTTGATGATTTCAGCTATGCAATTTATGTCCCTCTGTGTCTTGAATGCTCTTTTGGTAGCTGTGTAGAACTCCTGTATAAATTCTGCATTACCCGGTGTAAGAAAATACCCAATTTTTGTATAGCTTGTTGGATATGTTTAATGTCTCTGGGCTGCTTAGGAGAACAGGCTAAGTGCTGGCTTTGTAGCATCAGTGAAGCAGCATCTGGGCAGATGCACCCAGACCTGCAATCATGGCAGCACAGGTACGTCCCTGGGGCTCGCCTGGTAGCTGCTTTGGTGCTTCTCATCATAAGGGTAAATCCTTGGCTCCCTCCAACGCTGCCCTAGGCACCGCACAAGGTAGGCAGAGAGGATGAGGATGATGCTGCAGGCTTTGTCTCCTTGACATAGCTTTATCTTCAAGAATGGAAAAATAAGAGGTTAGATTCTGCAAACGGATGAGCCTTGCATATGTCATACAAATACAGGGAGACTTTAGGATATGAATAACTAACCTCCACGAGGCCGGCTGCTCTGTTAGAAAACAGAGATGTGTTGGTGGAGGTTAGAGGATGCAGCTGGCAAGATTTCATGGCCTAAAATCTGCATTATCAGAATGCCATCTGCATCACAGAGATTCTGGGGCTGGCTGTCTTATGCATGTACATCCTCTAGACATACAACAAGGTTTTGTTTTGAATCTTGTCTAATGTGGTGGGTGTCCTTTCCAGGCTTTGGAAAAGTTGTTTACTCACAAGAAAAATCAGATTCTAACATGGAGGAAAAACAAGCAATCATACAAAAACCCTAAAGAAAAACAGCCCTTCCTTATACAGAGGAGCTAATGCTGTGGTTTGGTGATGATGTGAAGTTGATTTTCCTGCCATTCTAAGGTATACATTTTGTGTAGCCTTGCTGAATTGTCATGAAAAATTCTACTGCAAGGTAGATCTCACTGTCAAGGTTTTCTTGTTAATGGGGGGCAGGTTTTGTTAAGTTTGGCTGCTAATTGTTTGAGCAGTGTTGATATTTGACAGTGCATCAGGCCTTAACATCTCTGAGTACGCGTGTTGTAGTGCTGGTGCCAAGAGCCATCTTTGACCTCAGGAAGAGTATTCCTACAAAGCACTCAGAGAATGTTGTTAGCACTCAGGTAGGCATTCACACCTGCTTTCATCCTAACTGAGCAAGCTTTAGTTTATTTAGTCTTTGTATTTCAATTAACTGCATTCTGCCCTTTGTTTGGACCCTTGGGAAGCACTGGCTAGAGCATGAGTTCTTTTAGAATTTGGGGTCTGTTGGCACTTCTTCAGTGGCTAGTGCAGTTGCTCCAGAAGGCATCACTGTTGTGTTTGCTTACCAGCCCTGCCCCAGGGTTCACCCACCAGCTCCTCCGGGTGAAGTTGTTCAGCTGCTTTGGCATAGTACATCTACCAGCCTGAATCATCGGTGGTGTTGACTTCGTCTGTTTAAGGATGATGACAGTTTCACTTTACTTTCCTAATGCCAACTTAAATCAAGCTTGTTCTCTCTGAACCTTTAGATTTTCTTTTGTGAAGTGAGGGAGGAAGGTCTTGTCTGAATACACAGACAGCAGCGGTGTTACTTGAGGACAGTTTTGTGCTTTTGGAAGTTAGGTCTTCCCACAGAAGATGGTGATGGCTTCAGGAAGGCAGTTTATGATCACTGGACAACCTGATCTTTCGGAGCAGGCAGAGTCTGGAGAGAGGATTATTTGATGCCACTGGTAGGAGAAAATGTATTAGTGCTACTGCATTTCCAGCTGGAAACTCCAGAGAAAGCTAATTACTAGCACAGTTTCTGATGGAATTAGGGAGACTTAAGTTTTGAGAAACACTCTCAAGAAAGAAAGATTCAGATTTGCCGATATTTCATGGCCTACTTAGGACTTCTGCTGTACATGCAATCAATTAAGATAAAACACAAGATACTTGTGCTCACATCAGTTATAATGTCAACTGCACAGCCCAGGATGAGCAGGGTCCTCAGTACCACTGCACGGACAATTGTAACTTGCATGTCTGCCACTCTGGTTTGCCTTACATAGTTCGTGACTGTTAGTGACCAGATCCAGCTATGATCTCTCTTAACCTGAATATAACATACTGTTTGTGTGAAACTTCACTGTGTGCTTGCAGTCTGAACTCTCCAAGTTGTCAGCATACTTAGGAGATGTGGTCAAGCTACACAATTTCCCACGTTATCTTGCCACAGCCCTCAATAATGCTCTAATTTATAGCTTGAAGGAAGAAGGCTGTTTTTTACTGTCTCACATTTTAGCATTTAATATGATCAAAAAGCAGAAACAACCTGTGATATTTTAGGAAGAAGTGATATCAGAATATAGCCAAGAAAAAATTCTGCTCATTGGAATCACGCTTATCTCCACCTAGTTCTTCTGGAGCTGAAGTTCCTGGTGCCAGTGCCACTATTTAACCTTCTTCCCACGTTTTAGTTCCTGCTGAATATGCTTCCTGGGCTACTGTGTCTCCTCATTCTCTGCAATATCTGATTCTATGGTCTTCATTTAAGGTTGAGCTTGGGATATCTTCAGCCTGGTAGCTTTTCAGGTTACTCTTTGCTGTTTGCTCTGTAAGAGCTCAGTCACTTCTGTGATCGGCTTTAAAATGCTTTATTTATTTATATACTTGTTTCCAGTTTCTCCCGGCTCTGTGCTCTTTCAGGAGCCCAGGAGTCCCTCTGCCAGCATTACCCACCAGCTGTCTGAAGGGCGTTACTTAGGGGGAGGCATCGAGGCAGGGGGTCCTGAATGTGCTGTCACGGTGTAGCTGCCAGACGATGCGGAGCTGTACTTAGGGCCTGAATGCAGCCCTCCCTCTGGGTTTGGCTGCTCATTGCAGCTAATTATAATTGTAAATTTGCCCTTAAAATCAAATTCTGTTTAAAGAGCAACTTTTGCCTTGGGGCAGCCTTGTAAGCGGAAAATACTTATCCAAAAAGCAGTTTACTTGGCTTATGATTTCCTGTAATCCCTATATTGTTCTCTAAGATATTTGTATGAGATGAAGAGTTGCTTTCCACGACCCCACCTCTCCCATCCCCTTTGTGCTTGATCTTGTACAGACATCATCACATTTTTCTTTATGATCTTGCATCCAATTCCCATAGAACTGGCTGGGCACTGCTGACCGTTACATCCCCCAGTGGGATCAGGCTTTCAAGCTGTCACTTCCACAAGGATTGGCTGGGGCTTGTCTCGTCAGGAATGTAGGCTCTCAGCATAGGACAATATTCATAGAACTGCTTTTCCAGTGACTACTCTAGGCTAAAACGTATTGCTTATTTAGCCTTGTGGCAACGTTACGTGGCAACTTGGGATCAAGAAGCAAAGAACAGCATCATGCTTAATAAGTTTTCCCTAATCACTTGACTGTCTGAAGTTCAGTTCTCTACCTGAAATTGGGACAGTTTTTTTTTTTTTTTTTTTTTTTTTTTTTTCCCCCAGAGATTTAAAGTCCTGTGCTTCTTTGGGAAATTTAGAGAAATCTGGATGCATAAAGCTATTTGTGGAAAATAGGCCATGGAATAATTGAGTGCAGTTGGTGCAGCCACCAGTCCTCCAGCAGGTTTGGAAGATTGGGCTTCAAGTCACACAGGTTCTTACTCAGGAATGAGCTACACAGGTATCAGCACTCATTAGGAGGAAATAGAAAGAGCAGCTAAGCTTAGCTAAATTTCCTTATTAGCCCTTCTCTTTCATGAAGAATGAGTTTCTGAACAGTTTGGGCTCATTTTATACCTTTGCTTCTATATTAGTAAGTTTAAGATCAACAAATGCTTTCAGAGTCAGTCAGGAAAGCAAAACTGCTCAGATCCATCTACAGGCAATTTGGTACCAATTTATGTATAGTGGATTAAACTTCATATAAGCTAAAATGAGCATAATTTTTAAATCAGTGTGAATGTGCATGTAGGCAGCAGTTTAGCGCAAGATTTGGGTGGAAGCAGGCTGAGAATAAGCAAAACAAAACATAATTTAAAAATAAAAGGACTCCCAGAATGCCTTTATATTCTAAAATGCCATATGGTCAATTGCTTGGCATCATCCTCCCAAGCATGCTAGCAGTGCTCTACAGGTTGCTTAACACCAGTGCCCAGACAGGAGGCAATAGCTGAAATAGCGTGCTGTGGAAAAGAGATCAGCTTGGATGCTTCCATCCATGTGTTAGCAACCAGGCAGCATTGGAGTTTCACTGCTTCAGAATCTGATGGTTGCGCTCAATTTTACTTCAGAAGGAATTGTTTGGATATGAGTGATGGAATGACATTTTAATGCTGTCCACTTGAGTTTAGGTGGCAGATAACTGAAAAACAAACAAACAAGAAACCTCTAAAACAACAACAAAACCAAAGCAAAACGCCTATTAGTTTCTTTTTAGTTCCTTATTACCTATTTGCATAACAAATAATTATCAACCTTCTCATAAGGACCAAAGCATACATCAGGCTATTTAAGGGTAAGGAGTAAACAAGGCTCATGAGTTATAATATAGTCAGAACAATGCAGGGAAACAATGAGGGATGTTATTGAAGCAAAACTAATTTCTGTTCTTTTATAACATTTTGACCAGAACAGTGAAGGACATCACAAATCCATTCATTTATTTCAAAATTTGCAAAACAAATCCCTTCTTATACATAGTATTTGTACAACATGAAATAATTATTCAATAAGTTGACATTTTAAACCTATTACCGCCTAAACCCATCTATTACTGAGCTATTCAGAGCACTAAGTTAACATTTACCAGAACATTCATCCTCACATCATGGGGAGATCAAGCTCAAATCCTTTATTTCATATTCAGATCTTGTTGGGTCAGGATTGAAAACTGCTACCTTTCTGATACTTTACCGAAAAGCCACTCGGAAATCCACAAAAGAATTATTATCAAGTTACTGCAGTTATTCAGCTAGATGTTGACTTTGATATGTCAACTCTCTGATCTTTAATAGAAAATTGATGGTCTTGCCCTGAGGGTCAGTCATATGCATGACCAGGACAGGCCAAGGCTTGCATTAAATTACACCCAGCCTTGCATTCTCATTCTCTGGCAGTCAAAGTCAAACAAAGCCAAATGGATCCCTTGTTAGTTTTGTTTTCTTCATTGTTTTGTGTTGGCATATGGATTTAATTCTGTAATGGGTGACTGCTGGGCACAGTCTGCTTTATTGATTTTCTGGGGAGAGTTTTTGTGAGAGGACCCGGAAGTATAATAACATAAAAGCAACTGGTGCAATTTTGTTCTTGCTGCAGTATGTGTTTATTAGAGCACTTTTCACACAATTGACTGTCACAAGAAATCAGGTTGAATTTCTGTTTCCAGCCATTTCTTCTACAGCATTCACTTTCTCCAGCCATGGCCTGAAGTTATCAATCCCA
>PPHD01027469.1:0-11161 GCA_002909625.1 Bambusicola thoracicus
TATATATCCACGTGGACTAGGAAACCTGAGGGACCTCTTCAAAGGTACTGTGTTATTGCAAGGATCTTTCAGTTTCTTTGTCCCACCCGCTGGGCAGAGGGAGTCCACTGGGGCAGAAGTGATCCTGGCGGTACCACGAGCATCTCCTGCTGCCCTGCCAGCAGCCCCAGGTTGGGGAGCAGCACAGAGCCCCCCCAGAAGGGCCCGGAGCTCTGGGCTGACCCAGGAGCCACAGACTGAGCAGGAGGCTGCGGAGGGAGAGAATGGATGATGCTACATATTAAATTGCACATTGTTTTACACGCCACCGTATGTGTTTGCATGAGAGGTTTCCTTTTGGTTCTATTTTTTTAAGCTGATGTTAAACCAAAACCATATTGTGTTGCTGTGTTGGCTTTTTTTTTTAATTTTTTTTTCCATTATTCCATTTTTTTTCTCTCTTGTTAATAATGAACTGAACGGGTATAAAATCCAGTTTTTTAACTTATTTTTTAAGCTGGCTTGTATTGTAAATAGAATCCAGATCCGAGGTGTTTAGCCAGGAAATACTCTACCAGCCTCATGAAATGATGTACTTGCTGTCCTGTGTTGCTGTGGGTAACCCGGGATGTCAGGCTGGCCCTGGACCTGTGCTTAAAGGTGAATGATCCCTTTTGGTGTTGGCTGCTGCCACCAAGAGCCCCAGCTGTGCTCTGGGTGGTTGCTCGCAGGCTTTCAGATGGGTAAGAATGGGGCAGCAGCTGATAGCCTTCCTTTCCTCCTTCCTTCCCTGGTGTCACACTTGCTGTTCTGCTCCCTGCGTGCATGGTGGTGGCTGTGGGTGGGAACCTCCTGGTTCTGTCCTCTCTCTGACGTTGGGCTCTATGCCCTCTCTCAGATTTACCTTTGGGGGCTGCTTTGGGTGCCTCCTACTTGTAGTCTGGGGGGGATGGAGTCATACACTGCAGCATCCTGTGCTTTCCCAAATGAGGAGGCTGTTAATGCTGGGAGCTGGCCCTGTGCGGAGCGATGTCCCTTCTGGAGGAAGTTGTGGCACTGGAGTGGGACTCTGTCGTGGGAATGGGGCTGTGTGAAGCTGTGGGGCAGCTCAGGCTTTGGGCTGCATTTTCAGGTGCTGACAGCCAAGGTGGGAGAGCCTTCTTACAGACTGCAAACAGTGTTCTCAGACACAGAGGCAGGCACCAGCAGGTAAGTCTGGGCCATCTTTCCTCCCCCTTCAGTGTGGGGGTAAGCAAGTGCAGCAGTGCCAGTGCCCTTCCCTGGAGGTAATGGCTGTGGGTGCACAGGGCACAGTGTGCTGCATGAACATGAGCTGCTGCACAGGTGCTCTGCTGAGACACTGAACTCATCCTGCACCATGTAGAGCCTGCAGGGACCAAGCAACCTGCTGGGCCAGAAAGCAGTGCTACAAGCAGACACTGCTGTGGACACATGTGGAGGGGAGGGAGGATTCTGCAGCCAACAGGACCTGCCCTAAAGGAGTGAACTTTGGATGCTGCCGCGCTGGGCATGCCGTGGGTCCGTGGAGCAGCACAGTGAGTGCCACACAGGTCCTTGCAATGCTCATCACACAGTTCTTGTCTCAGCTGTTTTTCTAATAGCCTGTCTCTCCTCAAGCCCCATGGAGAAAAAGCTGATGTACTCCATGGCATAGCTGACAGTATCAAATCGATCACAGCGCTCGCTGGTTACCGGTGTTTCTTCCAAGGAGACGTATATTTTTAATAAACAGAGAGTTGCAAAGAACTCTGTCTTTGAGCCCTTCTTGTGGACTCTTTCCTTGTGTGCCAGCTCTGCTTTCTGAGCTCACCTTAGCAATTAGTGACAGCAAGCAGAAGCGCTGTAATGTGGTCACTGAGAGCAGCCTGGAAGAGAAAAGAAGAAAGGAAGCAGCCTTCCTCAGGTGCAGTCCTGCTGAGGTCACAGGAAATCTCTCATGTTGTTGCCACACAGGTTGATGATGGTGTCATCCAACCCACAACGTCTTCTGGGTCACAGGTTGAGTTGTATGGGGCTGGTTCTACAAATAAGGTTTATGTGCTGCTGCGTAATGGCTTCTGTACTGGATGTAAAGGCAGCAAAGCATGCATATCTATATATATATACATATAGTCCCACTAAGACGCAGCATCCTTTTTCAGCCTAACGTTATTTATACTTCAGATGACAAAAAGTTGTAAAGACAACCAGTTTCTTCTCGTAATTTTAAATACAGGGAGCAGGAGTGTTTGCTGGCAGACAGCTGTGATTAATGGGTATGTCCTTAGCATTCCTGTCTGAATCTGCTGTGTCACTGAGCTCAGCTATCTCAAAGGTGAGAGGGCTTTTGCTTTTTTGAATCTTGAAGGGTTTTTTTCTGCTCAAAGTGCACGCTTCTGTCTCTGCAGCTGTGGTTCATTAACCCTCCAGTCCTCACTAAGCCCAGGAGTGCAGTAGCTGTGACGTGATGGGAGGTAATTTAATAATAGCTTTCTCCAAAGGTTTTTTCCCCATTGATGCCTGATGTGCAGGCAGCTGAATGGCTGCATGCCTTACAGATGCCTCGTCGTGCTCTCAGTGCTTGGCAGCATCCAGAATTACTCCTATCTGCCCTCCTCGGCAGGACTCAGGAATCTGTTGCAAAGGAGGTAAAGTCACTGGCACATTAAAGAAGTCTCACTCCATGAAGAATCCTTTCAAGGTACTCCCTGTTCTTCAGTGCCTCTCTGTATCCCTTGCCTCCCAAATGAAGGACACGGTGTTTGACTTGGATTTTTTAACACTAATTAGAACCGTAGAGCCGTTTGGGTCAGTCAGTGCAGCAGCTGCTAATGGTGGAAGCATGCAGGGGACGGTGATGGAGTGACCCACAGTATGGGGTTGAGACCACACTGGGCTGACTGTGATATTTCCTCCTTATTCTTAGTTCCAGTGCACTACTTGACAGAAGCTTCTGCCCAATCCTCTAATGAGCTTCAGTCCTCTTCCAATTAACTTGATTTCTGTTTACTGTAATCACTTCAATTCTCCTGGGCTTGACCTGAGCACTGATGGTCAATCCAGGCTCTCTTCTGCCTCTCCAGAACACTGCAGCCTTTGCACTGACAAATGGTCAAACACTATGGTGGGAGGTACTCCCAGCACAACCCCTGGGGAACGTTTCAAGACTGCATTTCCCCTGCTACTCCAGGCTGCTGCTGCTCCCCAAAGAGTTAAGTTATCAGATTAATTAAAAAAAAAGTGGCATAAGTACTGGCTTGAGGCAGAAGGATTTGTGAACTACTGCCCTGGAGGATACATCTGTGTTCTCAGAAGTTGGGAGGAACATTGCACTTACAGAGCACACCCTGTAGTTTCCACAGTGGTGTGCAAAGCAGAACCCACTGCTGCAATGCCACCTTCTGGAGCGATCTGCTCCCATCTCAGTACAAGCACCCGGAGAAGATTGATAAAAGGAGAAGATGTGAGGAGCAAACAGCACTGAGTTTACTTTTCCTTATATGCCACAGTCATTCTAGAAGGACTAATGGGACTACAACGCAACACTCAGCCTAGTAAAATAACCACTGTGCAGACCAGCCTGCATCTACACCAGCAAACTCAGCCTGCAAAGAAGGGTGCTTGCACACAAACTACCTCATTAAGGTCTGATTCAACCCAGAGAGGAATTCTTGCTCTATTTAAAAACTATGGTAAGTATTAAGCCTGGAATAAAACGCACAATGCAAAACATGAGCAGCAAAGAGAAGTTCTGTTACTAGCACATCCACTCTGCAAAAGTCTGTAGCATGAGAGAAAACAAACTGAGCTGTTAAAAAACCAAACAATTCTGGCTATAGGCAAAACCACATTTAGTGCATGCTACCTTCAGCTGCTGTATGTAATGATCTGCCATACTTACTGGGCAGACACGACCTCTTCACCTGTCTGTGCAAGTCAGAACTGAGGGCCATCATTAGAGGTGGCCTGGCAGGTACTGTGGAGATGCACCAGCAGCAAGGAGTACCTTAACAGTGTCTCCAACACTGTGACTCCAGCAGAATTCAGTGTGACAGTTGAGGCCTGGCTTTTTAGGGCTTCAGAGGTCTTTCTCTGACAGACAACACATTGTTCGTTAAAGAGCTGAAAACAGCTGCTCACAGAGATCTAAATCTCAAGCAGCAAAACACTTCTAGCTCTCTAGTAAGCAGACACTGCCCAAAATGACAGTAGGTGCAGCATCCCTCATATCTTCAGTTTCCTTTTACAGAAAGAGCAGGAGAATCCACATATAGGACACACGCCCGGTTACAGATCACACAAATATATACATGGCCTATCACATGAAAGACAGAATCTTCCATATTCGCTTGGTTGTGCTTTATGCTTTCTTACTTCCAAACTGAAAAGCAATCAGTATGCAGGTGCTAGCTATGACAGCTACCCACCTCACCTTCTAAATAGGCACTGATACCCTGAACCTGTGCTTTTATTCAAGCACCCTGTCAGCTTTTCTTGGTGGTTTTGTTGTTGTTTTTTCTTTTAAATTCATATAATAAATACTTTTAGCTGCTGCCAGAACCCACAGAACTTAACACTCCAAAGCCTTCATTGGAGCACACTGCCCCTTTCTCCCATCCCAGTCACTGTTATTCTCTTCCAAAGGACTGGGCACATCAGAAGATGCATGCACTCTGACCTTGTGCTCATATGCACTCACAGTGCAGCCAAGATTTATGCCCCGGAGGGGGGCACCAAGATATGTCATGGAGCGCGGTACAGAAGATAACACACAGACCATTTATTTTCTGACTTCTGAAGCTGCCGATTAAACAGCAATGGTTGCACAGAACGATGATCTCTTAACCTCACTCCATCATCCCTATCCACACTGAATTTCAGATGGGATATATCACTTTAGGTGATCCAGCTGTAGTTGGATCCATCCATTTACCACCCTGTGTTTTTATGTGGATTTAGGGGTACTTCATGCTGAGCTCTGACTGCTGCAGCTAGCAGTCCATTAGAAAAGCACTACATAGTAAAAGCTGTGGCTTTTTTCTGTGAGCTGGATAGCACCTGCTCTTTTCTATTCTAAACTGTGATCCTGGCAAACAGCTCTGAATTCTTGTCCCTACTGAGATGGACTGAAAACTAAAACATCTGATAAATATTTATGCAGCAAGGCAGCTATGGCATCCCAAGGAGATGCCTCTTCTTGGAATACTTTTATCGTTCACAGTGCCACTTACTACTAAAATCAGGTATTTCAATTAACCTGTGACACAACAGCAGAACCATCTCAAGAGAAACTTATGCATTTATTTCTGCTACATAAGCTCCACAGAGTGAAATTCTCCTAGAGAGAAACAATGACATTTATACAATAAACACATCCGGAAACATGCGTAACTTAATTACCAACAAGAGGGAGATCCTGCTTGCTTTTCCACTGCTCCTGTGCCCTCGTGCCCTTGCAGAGCTAAATGCCTCTTTCCTTCAGCAGGATGTTTCCAACTGCTGGCCTCCTTTTCTGCAGTTGTGGCTATCACTATTCTTCATTTGGAAGAAACTCTTTTACTCTGTCCAATTTGTCCAGAACCTCACTATAAAGGCCAATCATCTGGAGAATATAAGCACGATGGTTGTCTCAGTCAAAAAGGATGTATAAAGGAGTATCATTCAATAGGTAATACAAAGTAGTGGCAGAGAACAGGAGTAGGGAAGTAGGTGGGAGACTAAAGCCTGCTTCTAAATCTAGAATCTTGGATTGATGCAAACATTTTGGCACAGATTGAAATACAGGGCTTTAGCTTAAATCGTTGGCACCTCACAAAGGTGGATTTATTTATACTGACATAAAGCACAGCTTATGGCTGAGTCTTATATCAATTAATAAACCTGTTCTTATTGTATTAACTGATGTGCTTAAAATAACACAACGGTTGCAACCAGCTCCTGATTGATTGTCTTGTACATAAGAGAATAAACCACGACTACATACAGCAGCCAGGCTATATTGTGCTGCAATCAAGATAGGAGCACCAGCCAAAACACTGCAGAAAGAAGACTACTTGTAATAGAGTAAGAAGCAGCATTGCTGCTTTCTGCAGAGGCTCTAGCTGTGAAATTTCTCCCACAAAGACTAAAGAACAAGCTTGAAAACATTCATGCAACAGTTGATTTAAGTAAACTGTTACAGCATCCTGCCCTTAGTGAAATCAGACAAGGTGCAAGGAATTCCCCATGTCACAAATAGCCTCACATCTAGTTCCACTCAGCCAGCTGTACAGTCCTGTCAGTAAAAAGACTCCGCATTACTCCTTCTACTGTGCATCAAATCTATTCGGCCTGACTTGGAAAAAATCAATTTTGGTTGCCTCTAAATATGCAAGGCCAGGTTGGATGGAGCCCTGGGCAGCCTGGTTTAGTATTAGATCTGAAGGTTGGTGGCCCTGCATGCAGCAGGGGGGTTGGAGCTTCATGATCCTTGAGGTCCCTCCCAACCCAAGCCATTCTATGACTCTATGCAGGTGCCACACTGCTCCTGAAAACCTTTAAACCACGGGTAGTGGTTTCTTCACTCAGATCCATACCTTCACAACAAAATTTCACTTCCTCCCTTCCACTACTAACTTCTACCACATTCAGCCCAGACATCCACTCCCATTCTTATTTTCCATTTGCTTACACTTACATGGCCTTCATAGCTTCTCTTCAGGGATCCTAAATGATTGAGGAAACGCATTCCTAATCCGCACCACTGCTCTGCTTCCTGATATTTGGCAACAGTATACTGAAATATTCCTGTGTTCCAGGCTCTTGTCATCAACCAAAGGATCTCCATCTCTGGGTAACTATCCTGGAGTAGCAAACAGAATGGGAGAACAGTGATGTTTGGTTTTTTTCCTCTACAGAAGGGAAAATTATTTCAGAGCTATCACATAATTCACTGAAACTTGGCCTTAAATATCTCTAAAAAAGCTCTTACAAAATCAAGAAAAAATCATAGTACAGTTATAAATATCCAAAAGCCACTTCTATCGAGGTAACTTCAGTGCATCTTTTAGTGAGAAAGTCATAGCTGTTTCATATATAACACTGAATAATGTTTTACCTACTAATTATTCTCAATTTGATGGAAAAAAAAAGTTTTAAATGTGCTCAGAATCATTTCCCAACCTCTCGTTTTCCTGTTTAACTTACTGTGCTGCTGACTACACTCAGAGCATCTTCAAAGTAGCCCCACACCTCCTGCAGTACACAGGCATCCAAGTCTGTCACTCCGGTTGGCAAAGAAAGATTAATCAAACTATGCAAGCATTTGCTGGGAATCAAAACAGAGTGAAGAGGAAACATTAAATACCACAAGCACAGAGCAAACAGCTACATTTTTAGCACCAGCAGCACATTAACTTGTGCCTTTCTGATTGCCATCCTGGTACATCCACCTCCGTGCATACTGCAGTCGTATCTGTACAGCAGAGCATACATGTCCCTAGCATCAGAGCTCACTCATACAAGCTGTGCAAAAACAGACCCAAGAGCAGCAGTACTTCTGTATTTTAATTGCTGGGCTTGTAGCATTTTCATGGGATGCTATGCATGACAGCAAGGAAAAAGAGAAGAACCTTTTCTCGTTTACCAACAAGTGCTCAGCTTCCTCAGAAAAAAAGGTAACGAATGCACAGCTTCTGAAAACAGATCTATCTTTCTCAGTGTGAAAAGAGAAAGAGAGTAGCAATGGCTGCCTCTGCCCACTGGTTGCAGTACAAATCTTAGTAAGAAGGAAAAAAAAATCCATTATGAGATAGAGCTGGGAGAGGACACGCCAGGTTGTTCTTCAGATTCCACAAGCTACAGCTGTTACAGAGCTGCTTACCCAGCAGAATAAATTGTGCATGTGCTACAGCACCTTATTGCTAACTTACACCTCATGGCTTTCTTCTTAGCCTTTAATTTGTCTTAATTTGCAAGTTTACTACTTCACTGCTGCAGAGAAGCACTTGGAACAAACACTTCTATAACAAGAAACAGCCAGAAACACTTTCTAGACCATTTTCCTTCCTCAGTAGATTCATTTATTGTAAATATGACTTTCAGAAAACATGCCTAGCAAATAGGTGGCAGTTAGCACACCTGTTAGACAGTCACACTTCAATGGTAGATTGGTTGGCCAGTAATTAGAAGAAGCTTAAACAAACTTAAGCTTAAAACCCACTTTTTCCAGTTGAAGGCTTTATTCCCTACCACATTTCAAACCGCAGGCTCACAGCAAACTTATGTGATAACACTAACCTAAATTTCACAGCATCAGTGGTAGTTTGCTTTCTGTAAAGGTTTAGTGCACTCTTCAGAGCTTTCTTACACAGTACAGGATACCGAGCTGGAGGTTCCATTGCTAATGCTATGAAATAAAATAAATGTAAAATATTAAAGAAATGGAGAAGAAGAAAGAAATGACTGGAGCTAGACTTTTATTTCATGGTCAGCATTTGCTTAGTGCCTGGGCTGGTCACAAGCTAGTGCTTCTCTACTATCTTCTTAGTTGTAGACTCATCAGTGAGGACTACAAGCAGAAGCACAGCAGATTATCCACTGCTGCTTACTTTTGGTGCAGTAACCCTCAAAATAGCAATGGGCTCTACAGAAACAAGTATCATTTTGATTGTCTCCTAGGGCATGAAATTCTAGATTGAAAAAATAGGCAGGAGTAGGATTTGAGTACAATTTTTCCCCCACATCTATCTTCTTAAGACAACAGAGATAAGCAGGTGCTTACACAGTTGTATAGAATCCCTTCCAAACTTTTGCCATGGTGGATCTACATTTTACACATCAATTTTTGTTCTTATGCTATATACTCAAAAAAGCATGACTAGCACTTTGTAATGAAGGTGTAGTATAGCATATGGAAGGATTATTTACAAATTAACTACACTAAGCTGAAAAAGCAAATCTAGCCAAAGTCTGCATCTTAAAACGTCTGTGCTGGAACATGGAGCACCTAGGGCTGTTCTCTTGCCTTTGCCAGTTCGGAGCCTATAAAAGTTTATCTGAACAGCATTTTCCAGACTCAAGACCTATAGAAATGACTCAGGTTCTAGGAATTAAAGGACATCACAGATTACTGGTTCACCGTCCATGTAACGCAATGACATTTCAAAGTATAGATCTCCTAATACGGCTGAGATCCTAAGCATCTTTGTTTCAGGACACAATATTAAGCTCATTTTCTGCATGCTGTACCATACACAATAATCCTGGTCACCTCAAATGTACAGGAAAGAGTGACATAAGCTGTTTCTCATGACTTGAAGAACTATGCAAGTACAAATGCAGTCCTTACATGCAATGATTTCTAGCGTCTTGATCTCATGTGGTTGCTCCCATACTGACTCCATGAAGCTACTGAGTGTTGGATCATTAAGCTTGGATCTTGCTTCAAATTCATAGAGCAGCAACAATGCGTCTGTTGGGTCTTTAGAAAAATCTCCTATAGGAAAGATAGATTTGCCTGTATGTAATGACTCATTTTCTTAAAGCTAAATTGTGCATAAGGTAAATATTTTACTTCCAACAGGCAGGAAAACCATTAACATCCTCATATTTAACAGCAGAGAAAGTGAACTACTCAGAAGTAGTTGTGGACAGAATCCTCAGATGCCAAATGCACAACTCCACCAACCCCACACTTCAAATCTGGGTTGTCTGTTATTGGCTAAATGCTTGCAACCTGGACGAAAATAATAGCTACTAGGAAAGCCAATGCCACAGACAGGTAAAACATAACAGAATATCACCACCTCAAAAGCTTACGAAAGAAGTTACCATCAGCTTTCAATTCTTCCAGAGGACTCGTCTCCTTTCTGGTAGGAAAACCCTCAGGAAAGAGAGTGGGAGAACAGCAGAACCACTAAGGCATAAACCCAATATACATGCCAGACCAGCCATTACTAACACAAAGACCTTGACTTTTACATCTAAAAGACATTCTCAGCTTCATCCAGAGCAACAGGCTTGTCCACACACTGGCTGAAGTCTAGAGAACTAGAGAAGGAATTATTCCATGGAAGGAATATTCCACAAACCTCTACAATAAAAACTCCCATCTAGTGGAATGTCCACATCCAGAGATAATCAACCCAGTGGGATTTTAAGGGTGGAGATAAAGAGAACTCCAAATCCAGTCTACATAATGAAACTTTAGTTCAGAAACAATGAAGTCTAGGGAGAAGGGGGAACAGCAAGTAAATTTTTTGACAAAACAAATACTAATGCATCTTACAGTGGAAAATCAGCAATTTCTGAAGCCTATCACTGAAAAGAAATCACACCACAGGTCAGACAAGGAATACCTAATAGAGTTTTTCTACTGATGTATTACCAAAAAGAGGAAGCATGTAGCCTCTAAGCTAACAGCCACACAGCATGCCAGCTATCACCAGCTGAAAGCCCTCCAGTCTCCAATGATCAGTCTGACCTATATTGACATGGAATTGTCAAGGAACAAAGATGGGTTCTGGCACTTGAGAATATGGCAGTAGGTCTTTTTGTATTCTCTAATGCCTTTCAAGGGAAGAGTCAGTAAAACTATAAAAGCCATATCTTACTCCAGACTCTAGTGCAAGAATGGAGCCAAGAAAATAGTGCAAATCTGGTACCAGTCTAATCTAGAGCAAAAGGCTTCAAGTTTCCTAACAGTGAAGATAGAAAAGTCAACTCAGTTCACTCTAAAAGACCACTCCCCACTTCACAACGCCTGAACAACAAAAAGCCAGCAATGACATACAGAAAAAGTCATAGTTGGCACAGCAAATTCTCATGCTATATTGCCACATATACGTTTCAGCACTCCTCAGCACTGACAGTAATTCCACATGCCCTGTATTTTCAATGAATAGAGTGACTAAGTGTTTTCCAGCTTACCCGTTAATTTCAGAACTTTCCATATCTCTTTGCATGTCTGGAGATGTTGGAGAGCCTGATTCCAAAACTCCACCTGATTTACAAAAAGTTAGAAAGATATTTTTGTTACAGTTTTACAGGAAAAAAGGAACGTACAATTCGCGACTGACAAAAGGAGAGACTTCTCCATGTCTAATTCTTTAATGAATGCAGAACCTGCCTAACTAGCACATCATCCTCACCAGCTCCTGGGGGGGTTTCTTTTCTCTCTATTTTGTAATAGTCCCTTCACACT